>QYAP01000171.1:0-155131 GCA_003988905.1 Hymenotorrendiella dingleyae
TGGCATTTCTTTGTGCCTGAGGCTTTACAAATTAAATTACGGCGTAAATATTCCGAGGGCCCAAAAAATCCTCTCGCTCTGATCCGAAGTACTGATCCGCGTGGCGATCTTGCATGAAATCTGCACGCCACAGCAGCCACTAAGGCTAATGACGATCTCCTGCATTGTAGTGAGTCCTGAGAGCTCGGATAACTCCTTTATAAGTATTAAGGATGGTATAAGCTCGGTAGTGGAAGCTATGGTAGAGGAAGTCTATTATGCTATAAAAGGATACTCTTTGCAAATCAGGCGTGAGGACGACGATGCGAACGTGATTTTCTAGTAGGAGGGGTTTAGGGTGTTTGGGAGTAGCTATGGAATATAACTTATAAAAAATTATAGGAGATATTAAGGTGTGCATAGATTTTAAGATGTATTAAGTCAAAGTACCTATCATTTTTTTCGGCACACCGGTTTTTTCGGCACGCAGGGATGGACGTTATGTGGATATGTGAAATATTTCTGTGATTTGTTACTGTAATGCATGCGTTTAAGCGTATGATGCTGTTTCTTTGGTAAGTTGAGATAATGATACTTTGGATATGCAACCCAAACCAACAGGTCCCCATATTGAATAAACCCACAGTGACACATCTGCCTCAACCCAAACCTTAAGATAATATCAACGATCAATACTCCTTCTTAGAAACACCTTCCGATTATCCAGGAAATTGCTTGTATCCGGGCAACGCAAGGTACCTGAACTACCAAACAATCAACGCGCAGACTTTCGTACCCCAAGCCAAACCAAAAGAAAATCCACAACAAGATCAGCCTGGTACAGTCCCACAACCCTCACGGTGCCCTCTCCCATAGCTCCTATTCATATGACTCCGAAGTTGCGGTCTCTGGAGTGTCAGATTCTAAGCCTTGAAGTCCTCGGCTCTCTGTACCGGTTCGTTCCGTGTCTGAGAACGGAAACTCCACGAAATTTAGATTGCCGTTAAGCGGGTCGACCCAATCCTTCGGTTCCTTCAAAGTTATTCGGGGCCTTAATCCTAACCCCACCGCTGTGAGAGTCGCGCTATCGTTTGCGTTTGGAAACCTTTCTTGGAGTTGCTGGACTGTCGTTCTGGCTTCCTCTTCAGGTTTTTTGTAAGAAATGCCCAGCTGGTTATTAAACCTCCATCTACGAGATATTTCAACCCGACAGCGTTTTTTCTCCATCGAAGTAATCCAGGGTTTCGATGAAATCTTCTCCTGGAGGGGCCCTTTCATGTTCTCGCGTAAGCGGCTCCCCATCTGGGTAAGCCTAGAAGAACCCAAGCTATAAAAAGTTGAATACTGCATTGGATCATGTTTCATCGGCCTCATGAACGGGGATTTGATCCTGATGGGAAAGGGTACTTGCTGAGAAGCAAAATTCGAAAGTATTTTTTCGTATAGCGGCAACATGCTGTTCGGGGTGGGTAGGTAATGGAACAACGGAAGATCATACCAGGGATTGCGATTGTGCGTGGACCGAAGGGCATTGATCTCGTCAAGCGTCGAGTTCCGAGCTAACAGGAGCATTACCGTGACGTCACACCCCTTTCGCATGATGGTTGGGCGATCTAAAAGCATGGTAACTGTTGCAGATTGCTGAATGATGTTTGCCCTGCACAGGTGGCTGCGACGAGAGATACACGTGATGCACCTTGTTTCGAGACTGCCATCGCAATGTCAGATTGGTATGATCGAAAGCCCGCTCTCATCATCTGGGTCATTGGGATACTTACCGACTTGCCTGGTAGAGGCCTTCTGCGTTCGTTCACCTCAATCGCGCGGCAGTCGTTGATGTTGTTGGTTTTCGCGCAGTGTCGCGTTGAGACAAATGGGCGGCCTGGACATGCAGGAGTGCGCGAGCCAGGGTGAAACATTGCGCCTACTGTACTGCAATCTTCATTTCTTTCTCCGAGTGCGAAGAAAGTGCCAATTGATCATGCCTTTCAACGGCAAGGAGGTCAAATGACATTTGAAGACGAAGGACAAACATTAATATGGTACGCACTGTACGAGCTCGAGACGAGTAACCGTACTTTCTTTCGCTTCGGTCAAGAAGTGGGGGCCAAAAAGGGGAGCATTCATGTGGATGCGTTCATCGGCCACCGTACAAATTACCTAATCATCGCCTGCATATCTCGGCTTCACAAATCCTTCATCTACTTCACATTTCAATTACTTCTGATGGCTCTTCCCCTACTTGAGCAAAATCTGCCCGCATCCTTCGCGTCGCGCTATATCAACGACGAGCTTATGCTCGAGTAGAACCTGCCGATATAACAAAAGCTTGGTACTATCATAAGTCGCCCGGGCCGCAGGGAGCCCGTTGTACCTTCCTCCCGAAATGTAGTTATGTTAGTTGAAAGACCTCCTCTCCCTTGCTCTGAGCTCCTTACAGTACGATGTACATTTTCTCTCGCCAAAGCTTGTCTGGTGAAGCTGCCCAGCTCTTCCATGGTTCAAGTACGCACTGTAAGAAAATTATGGGCACGGAAGAGATTGAGGTGGTTTCTGGTGGGCCCGGTACGTTGAGCCCGTGCATGGCTGGGGTTGTTGATCACGACTTTTCTTCTTCCGAACGCAGAACAGTCACCGAATCGCGAGGCCGAGAAATTCACTTACAAAATCGCTTTACACTACAATTCATGGTGGATTTTCAAGGTCATCATCGGGTGGACCCTCACCGCTCCGCTGGAAAGCCGAATGCCGGTGCCATTTCTGCAATGATATTCCGACAAGATCTCTTCAACCTTATTGACTCATAACTCAGCAAATGAAAGTAGACGGAACGGCATAAATTGAGACCAAAATTCAGGTGAGTTCATGCTCATATCTTCTAGAACATCAGTTAACTCCACGAAAAAGGTAAAAAGAATGGCAAACGTATCTCTACCACAGCATGCCAATCCCGAAGATGCGCAACAAGATGCGCCAACAAATCATGAGGACTGGAGAGGACCGGATGACCCAGACTGTCCTTGCAATTGGCCAATGTGGAAGCGTATCTACATGACCAGCATCACCGTACTTCTTTGCGTCAACGTGTGAGTACAAGAAAAAGTACGAAAGATCTTACACTGACTCCTACAGATCCTTCGCTTCGTCTGTGTATACATCTGGCGCCAACAACATCGTCGAGATCTTCGGCGTCTCTCACACCGTCGCTTTGCTCGGTCTTTCATTATTCCTTTGGGGGCTTGGACTCGGGGCCATCGTCGCTGCCCCGGTCAGTGAGTATTATGGCCGTCGGATTGTATATCTCACCACAATTCCAATCTTCGGACTGTTCATTCTCGGCTCCGGATTGGCACAGAACTTTACTACGCTGGCTGTCTGTCGATTTTTTGGTGGCTTCTTTGGAAGTGCTGTGGTTTCGGTGGGTGGGGGTACTAATGCGGATCTCTGGCCACCTGCCCTCGCCGGCTTTGTCTATCCATTCTACTTCGTCTCCCCTTTTCTTGGCCCAGCCCTAGGTATGATAAACTTCCCCTATGTATATATTACCATCTGGCAGAGAAATATTGACCTTTCTAGGGCCAATCATCGGCGGTTTCGTAAGCGAGAGGAAAGACTTCCGCTGGCTCGAATGGGTAATTCTCTTCATGCTTGCCTTCAACTACATCTACTGTCTACCCCAATCCGAAACCTACAAGATGACAATTCTCCAAAAACGCGCACGCACCCAAGAAACATCCACCACCCTCCCAAACCCGCAAAAGATTGCCCTACCCTCAAGCGCAGTAATCCAAAGGATTGTCTTGAAGCCATTCAAAATGCTCTTCGTCGAGTCCATCGTACTTTTCATGACCTTCTACATGGCCTTCAACTTCGCCGTCTTCTACAGCTTCTTCGCCGCCTTTCCATACGTCTTCGGCGGCCAATACGGCTTCACGGCTGGTCAAGAAGGGCTGACCTTCATTTCAATTGCCTTGGGTTGCGTCCTGGGCTTTCTCGCCGTTGTCTACATTGATGGCAAAACATATCCTGCGTTGCAGGATAAGTATGGCGTCGGTGCCGTCCCACCAGAATATCGTCTCTACGGCGCCATGGCCGGTTCCTTCCTCAACCCCATTAGTCTCTTCTGGTTCGGCTGGACCGCCGACGCAGGCGTGCACTGGGCCTGTCCCGTTATCGCCGCCGTCCCATTCGCGGTTGGCAATATCATGGTGTATAGCAGCGGGGCGCTCTATATCATGAACTCGTACGGATCTCTACACGGCGCCAGTGCCCTCAGCGCGAACAGTCTTCTTCGATATGCATTCGGTGGTGCGTTCCCGTTGTTCACCGTACAGATGTTCGCAAATTTGGGAATTGGATGGGCGAGTAGTTTGCTCGGTTTTGTTTCTGTGGCGTTGGTGCCCGTGCCATGGGTGTTGTATCGATATGGACATAGGATTAGAGCGCATAGTCAGTATATTGTTATCCCGACGATGGTGTTGGGGGATTCATCGGATGAGGTGACGGGGGACGGGGGGAAGCAGGGAGAGACAGCTGTTTAGATGGGGATAATTTTTATTGGGTTTTAATATAGAATGGGTAGAGCTGTAAAAATAATCCAGATTGTTCCCGCAAGAAACATGTATACAAATGTTATTCTCAGTCACTCATAATTTCACCCTCCTTTAGATCTCCCAAAATCTTGGAGCAACACAAAACAAAATCAAATCAAATCAGGAATTGGCGCTCAGTCCAAAACTTTGATCAGAATGGTTTCTCGGCGAGTCGTCGTTCATACATAAGCACGGGTCGCGAAGATATCTGTAATAAGTTAGCTTCGCACGGATGCAGAACGTGGTCGTAGGGAGGCTTCCCGACCAGTTCCGAAACCCCTGCTGCCTGCATGTCATTGTCACGGCAAGCCCCGCTTATATAAGCGGAGAGGTCTCCTGGCTGGAGGGAGTTCACGTTATCCCAAACCTGTATTTAAGGAGAGCTCTACTAGCTCTCACCTCAATCTGGATATCCCTCGGTTCTAGCCGGCAGCCGTAGTTGCTCGTATCCGACGAAGGAGGGAAAGACACTCGAGTTAACAAGATTGCTCTCACCTCTTCCTTTAGACAAATATACTAGATACTCCGGACGTAAATGTTTTTTTCATTTCCGTAATTGCTCAAGCGAGCTTGGAATTGCTAGATATATGTTTTGCCTCCGGCGGCCACTGCCGTGGAGGCCGAGTTTAGGCGCTTCGGAAGGAGCATTCTTTGGAGGCATTTTCGACTTCAATTGGGCGCTGAGCCTGGTGAGTAGTTGTGTAGAAGGGTCACAAAGTCGAGATGACCTCATGTCACGGCAGCTCAACGCGGGGCTACACGCTAAGAATTGCGGCCCTAGGGGCTGTTAGGGGAACGCTAGAGGCTAACTAATGTCGCTTTGGGAATTCTGCCGCCTTTGACCGCCCGAAACTCGATTTCGGCCAACCGGAGCTCGTTCGCATGTCTCGGAGGGCTCAAAAAGTCTATATCGAGTCAATCTTAGGAATCCGGGCCTACACGAACGTCGCAGGCTCGGGGCGTAGCCCCTCTTAGTCCCTAGATGGGGGAACGATTTTTGGACGTGTAGAATGGACGACTCTTATTGGGTGCATCGCCCGGAGGCTTGGATGATTAAGCAAAAGGAACATCAAAACCCTCACTTATATTTAAACTAAAGAATAAAAATAATTAAAAATAATGATAATTTTTAATAAGATAATTCCCTAGGAATAATAAATTAAAATAATATATAATATTTTTTTTAAGATTTTATTTTAATAATTTAAACCCGGATATTCTCATAATACCCCGGCACAACCGGGCTTAGCATATTCCGCTCCGAAGACTCTAACCTAATGTAGCTTGTTATTTGACACCTTACCCAATGTAGCTTGTTATTTGGTCTTGGTATCGTTCCCCCATCTAGGGAATTAGAGGTCCTACGAGTTGGGGGGGGTGTGCTCGAAAGGACCGAACCAGCGGCTAGAGTGTACTTTTCCACCCCAGGGAGGGCTTACTAATCCGATGCACACCAAACGCTAGGATAGGTAGTATCAAGCTCGCAAGCTCGCTTGAGATGATCAGTAACCCTTGCATATTCTACAGCTACTGCGACAGCCAGTTTTTGGGAAGGAGGTTTGTGGAAATTCCAAATATCTTTGATTTACGAGGGCCGAGGTTTTCTGTTCCCTCCTTCACACCTAGAAGATGCTTTCGACGCGGTTAAGTGACCTCCACCAGAATCAAGGTTAATCACGTGAGGTCATTTTTGAACCGGCTATTCAGAGCGCCGTCGTTTTGATCTTGGCAAATAACTGCAGGGTTTCGGTTCCCCTTTAAAGGTAGAAGATAAGCTTCAACTAAAAGCCTATACCACGATGGTAAGCTAGCATTTATATGGCGGCCTCGTGATGCTATGTCACCTGACGGACCCAGAGCTCACAGACCACTTTTCGCTTAAGGCCTTAGCGAACCCCTTTTAAGAATAGAAAAAGAAAAGTTATCGTTCGCTTGTATTTCGACGGTGTTTTTCAAAATTCAAGGGATAAAATGAGGGTTTTAAAATGCAGATGGAAAGGGATGACTGGGTGGTTTACCCCCCTCCCTTGCGTTCGGCGTCAAACTAGAAACTTTCAGCCCTTTTTATCGAGACTAATGCCAACTACGATAGCCGCTGCATTGAAAACAATGTTGGGCAATGGTCACCATGGAACGTACTATTCACCTTTTATGGTTGGCACCATACCATTTCTAATTGGTTATGGTTGGTACCATTCACCCTCAATGGTTACCATGGTATACCATGGTATATTCGGCGTTTAGTTGATCCGGCCACTAGCCAATAGGAGAGCTCGGTTCTGGCGAAAGTGTGAATAGCTACACTTTACGAGCCCCACTTGCACTCCTCAGGAAAGCTTCTTACTTCAAAAGTAAGTTGGGATTTCCCCTTCTAGCCTATGAACTACTACCAGAAATACCTTACATATAATATATTCGAGCCCTTTAGCAAGACTAGCATACTATAATAGTATACCATATACCATTGGAATATTTTATGGTTGGTCACCATACCATATTGACCCCCTTATGGTTAGTACCATTATGGTATGGTATATGGTATACCATGGAACTTTGGACCATATGCCCAACATTGATTGAAAACGATTTATTGAAAATGAGAAAATGGCCGCAGCGTATGTCATAATGATGTCCCAACAAGCTCAGAGACACATTCCAGACTTCTGGGAATAAATTGGAAGTCCCTTGGCCAGCATTCTTGAGGAATGAAGCGTTACTGGGCCAGGGAGGAATCGTTGGTGGAGAATCCCTTGCTCCGGACGTCTTTCTTGCCATTCTGCTCCAACACTTTCTCTGGGTAACTTCTTCGCTGTCGTTCCCATAGCAAATATACCATTTTGAATCTCTGTCTGCCGACGCTCTTAAAAAGAAAACGGGTGCTTTTCGATCGCACGATTCGGCTCGCTATTTTACTGCGTTGGCCGTCACTAACAATTCCTCCGACGATGCACCACCCACCCCTCTCGCTATGTCTGGCTCTGATAGCCTGGGTGTTCTCACCTCTGTCAATAGCGCAGTACAGTTACGGCCCATCGGCTGGTGGAGATGCGTATAGAATTCCATATGCAGTACAAATACCAACTACTACTACCCCAGGTGCAGTCTTCACATACCCTCTTCCCATCGGGCATGTGTACTCGGTTGAAAATTGTATCTACGCATGCGAAACTTCAGCGACCGTACAACTTTCAGCAAACCTTTATTCTGGTTACTATTATGCCGCAGTTACCAACGGAGGGTCAGTGTATCAGTGCAAGACAACCCCCGAGTACTCGCTAACAAATATTCAGGTATTGTTGGTGTGGTGTCGCTATCAACTCCGGCGTCGCTACCCGCAATAATACGCCAGGCGACTTTACCGGCTGCCAGTCATACACATGCGGTGGCGATTATCAGGAGTACTGCGGTGATGCCACCTGCTGGATCATTTATCCAATGAATCCAGCTATGAATCCAGCTCCCTCTGCAACAGCGGTACCTTATATCGGAAACTGGAACTTTCTGAATGTATACAATGAGGCAGGATACGCCGCTTACCCTCGACTCAGCGGCGTGTACGTTAATGGCGCCGTGTGGGGCTATTCCCAGGAAGGCTGCGTCAATTATTGTGAATATATAGCCGTTGGCGCTCCTTACACCTATGCCGAAGTAAATCAAGCGTGAGTTGGGAAGTATTGTCATGGAGAGCTGCAAAGTGCTAATACTTCTTGTAGCTATGGGTGTCTATGTGGTAACACCATGGTAAGAACCACCGGGGTTATTCCACAGTCCCAATGTCAAACTGCATGCAACGATTTCACACGTGAGATCTGTGGTGACTCAACCTGTGGCGTTGTGTTTCAGAAAGTTCGCTCAGTCACAGCGCTTAATGGGATCTTTTATATAGGCCCAACATGGACATCGATGTCTGTATCATCGACTGTGTCTGTATCAACAAGGTCGATTACAATCGCCTCAACTTCGATTGGTCAGCTGACCACGACGACTCTCTCAACTTCTCCTACCCCTGGAGTTTCGTCAGCCTCCTCTCTGAAATCGCAACAATCCTCGGCAACTTCTGGAGTTTCGCCGACGTCCTTGTTGGGCACTTCTGCCACCATCCAATCAACAAAATCGAGTGCCACGGCATCTAGCATTAGGATATCGACGGTATGGAGTCTGGTGGCATCTTCTAGCTCCAGTTTACGTAGCTCTGTCTCATCGAGTAGTAGACTCAGTTCGATTTCAACAAGTCAATCTCAAACTGTTTCCACTACTAGTCTTGTCTCATCGAGTAGTGGACTCAGTTCAAGTCAATCGCAAACTGTTTCTACTACCAGCCTTGTCTCATCGAGTAGTAGACTCAGTTCAAGTCAATCGCAAACTGTTTCTACTACCAGTCTTGTCTCATCGAGTAGTGGACTCAGTTCAAGTCAATCGACAACTTCAAGTCAAATCTCATCGAGTAGTGGACTCAATTCGATTTCAACAAGTCAATCGCAAACTGTTTCCACTACTAGTCTTGTCTCATCGAATACTGCCTCTCAAAGCACAGTATCTGCCTCCACCACAAGCGGTAGCTCAGTTCCAATATCTCAAACTAGCAGCGGCACAGTTACTGTCTCGGTAGTCTCGTCACCAAGTGTAAGTGGAAATACGATTTCCACTCAAAGCGGTAGCTCAGTTCCAATATCTCAAACTAGCAGCGGCACCGCTACTGTCTCGGTAGTCTCGTCATCAAGTATAAGTGGAAATACGATTTCCACTCAAAGTGGTACATCTACTGCCTCCCAGAGTAGCGGTAGCGCTTCTATTACAGCGATTGTTTCGTCAGTATCGAGTGCTACCGTATTACCAACCAGTGGAAGCAGTATTAGCGGCTCATCAGTTCAAATTTCGGCATCGAGTTCTGCTAGTGTCTTAAGCCAATCTTCAGCCACATCAAGCCAGCTCAGCAATGCTATTTCAAGCTCCGTGTCTTCATCAACTCAGGCCTCTGTCGGACTCAGTTTAAGTTCAACAAGTCAATCGCAAACTGTCTCCACTCTTGTCTCATCGAATACTGGACTTGGTTCAATTTCTACAAGTCAATCTGTTATCTCAACTTGGTCATCTCAAATTTCGTCATCGAGTTCTGCCAGTGTTTTAAGCCAATATTCTGCCACATCAAACCAGCTCAGCAACGCTATTTCAAGCTCCTTATCTTCATTAACCCAGGCTTCTATCAATTCAGCTATATCATCAAGCTCTACACAAAACTCGTTAAGCGCACTTTCAAACTACGGGGCAAGCTCAAGTGCATCTTCCGCAGCATCTTCCTCGCCTGCTTTAAGCTCCGTGTCTTCATCAACTCAGGCTTCTATTAATTCAGCTGTATCATCTGCTCCAATTTCTCAGGCAACAGTTTCGATTACAGCCACTCCGTCAAATAGCAGCGCTGTAGAGACACTAAGCACAAGTCAATCGAGTAGTGGACTTAGTTCGATTTCGGTGGCACCATCAATTTCATCTGGAATAAGCTCTTCTTCGGCGGTCAACAATCCATCTGCTAGCTCCGCTTCATTATTAACAGCCTCATCTCAATTACCCTCGACATCTTTAGCTAACACAGAAACTCCTTCGGGCCCCTCAGCTAGCCCTACAGTCCAAGGCCCTTCGAATTCGGCAGCTAGTAGTGCGCAGTCTTCTAATACAAACTCGCAAATCAGTTCTAATTCTGGAAATGCACCCTCTGGCTCTAGTTCAACCCCTTTCCTTGCCTCCTCCGAGTTACCATCGACGTCTCAAACACCAACCACGTCCTTCTTTGCCTCCTCGCAAACGAGCCTCTCCTGTAAGTCAATCGATCAATTTCCGTCCCCCATACTAGCTTTTGGTATCCCATGCCTAGGACTGAGGAAGCGATGAATTTTTATATGCATTGGGAGAAATCAGATAATTTGCATACGAATGAAAAATGTAACTAATCTTTAAAATCTTAGCTTCTCAATTATCAAATCAACCCCCCTCGATCTCGATAACACTATCTGCATCGTTATCGAGTTCTATATTACAATCAAGCAGTTCTGGGTTATCATCGACGTCTCAAGCACCAACCAGTGGAATCAGTATTAGCGGCTCAAGTACAGTCTCAGAGTCAACAGGTAGCGCCTCAGTTTCTCCAGGATCTCAAGCACCAACCACGTCCTTCCTTGCCTCTTCTGAGTTACCATCGACGTCTCAAACATCAACTCCGTCGTCCTATCCCAGCGGCAGCTCTCAATCCCCATCCTCTAGCGGCGTTTCGTACTCACCTGGTAGCTCTTCTTCCAGTGTGCTTTCATACTCCTCATCCGGCACATTCTCTTCTAGTGTCCTTTCTTCTAGCGGTGTCAGCAGTAACCCATCCTCATCAGCAACCGACACTGGCAGCAACTTCCAATCTCCAACCTCCAGCGTGGTTTCATACTCCTCGTTCGGCACCCTTTCTAGCGTCCTTTCTTCCGGCAGCGCTAGCAGTGGCTCTAGCGCCCTCTCGTCAAGTGCCCTCTTATTAACTGCCCTCTCTTCCAACAGCGGTCAATCCTCATCCCTTCTCTCAACTCCAACGTCCTATTCAAGCAACAGTTTCGAATCACAATCCTCTAGCTTAGCGGCGTCCTCTTCATCAGGCATTTCCTCGTTTAACGCCCTCTCGTCAAGTGCCCTCTCGTCTAATTCTGGAAGTGCACTCTCTGGCTCAAGTTCAAACCCTGGAAGTGCCCTATCTAACAGTCAGTCGATTTCCAACTCTGGAAGTGTACCCTCTGGCTCAAGTTTAAACCCTGGGAGCGCCCCATCTACCAGTCAGTCGATTTCTAGCTCTGGAAGTGCACCCTCTGGCTCGAGTTCGAACTTTGGAAGTGCCTCAACTCTATCATCCTATTCCAGCAGCAGTTTCCAATCACAATTCTCCAGCCTGGCGGGAACCTCTTCATACAGCCCCCCTTATTCCAGCAGTAGCGGCTTCAGCAGCGCTCCTAGCTCAAATAGCGTTGATTCGACAAATAGTGTCGGTTCGAGTAATATCGTAAGCATTTCGAGCGGCTTTACCAGCTCGGGCAGCATTAGTCCAACCAACAGTACTAGCTCTAGTAGCGTTAGTTCCAGCAGCAGCGTCGTTTTGAATAACAACGCCCCTTCGTCGACACCTCTCTCAATCCCATCCGCCGCAACAAGTACTTTCTCTTCCAGTGTATCCTCCTACGCCTCACCCTCCCTCTACGGCAGCATCGTCTCCCCCTCCTCCTTCGGCCCAACTTTTACCCTAACACCCTCCCTCCCCTCAACCCCATCACCATCAATTCCCTACACCAGCACCGGAATCCCCTCAACGATTCCACCCCAAACCTCACCCCCCGCAATCTCTTTACCCCCCTCCTCACCAACACCTACACCTCTCGCTACACCCTCCCTCAGCAGCGGTCTCTCAAACGTCATCCCCTCAACCACAGCCCCCCAGCCCCCAACCACAGTCTCCTCCTCAACCAGCTGTCCACCACTCATTTGGCCCGCAGGTTTCTACCCAGCCGGTCATGCGGCGTTGGGCATGGCGACAAGTGGGTACATACCGACCATGTTGACGTATATGGTGGTGAATGGGTGTTCGAGTTTTATGCCTGTTAGTACGACGGTGTCGGGGTGGTAGTAGGGAGATGTGGAGTGTTGGGGTGGTGATCTTTTGGATGTGATGATGTGGTGTTGATTGGAGGAAAGGGGTGGAAAGGTGATGGGTGAATTGGATATATGAATGTGTGGATGGACGTAGAAATGTCGTTGGGGTGATATTCAAATCCGTTCGCGATTTCCGTCAGAGACAATGTTTGCCGTTGGAAGTGGGAAAGCGTCAACATGGGCGATTCCGAAATTCCGACTCGGAGAAAGTTGGAATGGCAGCGGGAAACTGCTGCAGATGCCCAAAGCTCGATATCGTCATATGGCGCAGACGATGGAGTTCCTTTTTAATTGTCTTTTGCGGGACGTGAAAATTTGGTTATCGCTGTCGGTGCCCAGTACCGTAGGCGTGTTGAGATTATCGACTGCCCAGGGTAAACATTGTGTGTGCGTGTAGATAATTGGCAGACAGTGTTGTCTGTAATATTTTTGTGTCCTGGGCGTGGTTGATCGGTTATTGGCAGTGTGGTCTCGAAATGCAACATGTACTGTTTCTCTGTCCAAATCCAGGCGCACATTAGCCAAAGAACTGCCTCCATGTGAAGATACGGACGTTTTTACTAACCTGCAAGGGATGATTGCCCCTGTCACCTATCTTCCAGGACACATCTTGTATAATAGACAACGACTTCACTTGGACATTCATTCATTCGTGGAACTGTATTTGGAGTCTTGGAGGAGGAAATTCAACAAAAATGCCTTTGCCATCGCTATGATTGATATATCCTCTGTGCCATCGCCCAGCATTGAAATCTCCAAGCAAAAGCAACGCCGCTCACAAACTCCATAAGACCTTGTCCCGACCACCTGTACTCTCGTATCAAAAACCGCCGTAAAATACACGACAAGATTCCTCTCTTGTCCACAGACAAGATCGTTACTGCTCAAACTCCAAAACCTTCTGTGACGCCCCGCTCGCGCTCCTCAAACGACCAGCGTCTATCCCATCGGTCGGAGTCAATCCATCTTGCTTGACCTTGGTCACGCCCTCTTGCCCTTTGATACTCATAGCCTCAGCGTCGACACCTTCCAACAAATCCCTATCCTCACTTCTTACACTCCTACGCTCAGCATCAATTCCAGAAACACGAGGTCCAATATAAACTTCCTCTTCCTCTTCATCTTCTTCTGGTCTGTGCACAGCGTTCTTCTCCATCTCTTTTTGTGCCTCATCCATACGGCGTTTAACTTCAGCGGCAACGCGGATACCATCTGTGACGATATTATCAAGAACGCCACGAAGACCCTTGCTTGGCGGTACAACTCCTGCAGTAACCCCACCGACACCAGCTACGGCGTTAGCAGGTCGACCGAAACCAATGTTTGAGAATGTGGTAAGGCTAGAAGCTGAGGAAGTTCCAGTAGTCGTCATCTTGTCTAAGACGCGGAATGAAGCCGGGAACGAAGATTCGAAAAATTGCTCCAATAGTTCATCTGCCAGGACAACCATGCGGAATGTTGGTAGTGTAATATGGAGAGGTTTAGATGGATCAAGCGCTGCGTTTGCGGCCTCCGCTTGAACGGCTGATGCGCTTCTTGCAGAAGCCTTGGCACCACCAATAGCACCGGGCTTCTTCCCTCTTTTAGGGGAAGACTCGTCCCCGAGATCCAAGAGATCCTCTTCTTCATCGCTGTCTTCGCCGATATCAAAAGCGTTGCTATCAGGTTCACCGGTGGTGGTTTTGTCGTTAGTTTCTTCTTGATTTTGAGGATGATCTGGATCTGCGTATTCAAAGCAGCGTCTAATAAAAGCACTGACGCTGCTCAGAAATCTTTCGTTTGTGCTGCCCTGCAACGGGTCTGACTGGCTTCCATTTCCAGCTTCATATTCGCTAAGGCCGACCGTCGAGCTCGATGGAGTCAAAGAACCTTCTAAACCACGACGCGACAGGAAAAGGAGCGCCTCTGATATTCGGAGGATCCCTTCTCTGTCCACCTTCCCATCACCATCATCATCGTAGAGTTCAAAAAAGTATGTGATGCTGCCCATTATGTCGCCCTTGCCTTTGATTTGTGCCAGGCCGGTGACAACATTTTGGAGTGTGAGGGATGAATTGCAATCAACATCCCATCGACGGAACAGTCGTTGCATAAATTCATGGTCAGCTGGTTCAGGATTTGCGCCCCAAGGCGAAAGTGCAGCCTCTCGGCGCCTGACACTATTTCCAAAGTACGAGTGTCGTGGCGTCTCTGGCCCATGATCTTTTTCCGATGGCGAAGGGGAATCTGTAATAGCCCATCTTGCAAGACCAGAAAGAAATTCTCTAAATCCGTCGTAATCCATAAGAGTCGGGCTGGGCCCAAGTCCTACCCTGCCCTTCTCAATGATTTGGTTTTCAGCAAGCCCATGCACCACTTCAGCAGCTTTGGCTCTACTGGCTTTAGCCCTTCTTTCAGCCTCTTCGAGTATTGTCTGATTGCGCATTTGACGCTCATATAAAACTCCAAAAAATCGATCGTATAGAGCTCCAAGTTCCTCGACGCTCAGGCGCTTACTATCCGGCCCAAGGTTTCTAATCGAGGTGCGCTTGGCGAAACTTTCAATACTGTTCAAAACTCCGTCCTTGTGCTTCATACGCTGTTCAGAAATGGTACCCTGTGTGATTCCCGAGAACTCCTTGAAAGCAACAACCATGAGCTCTTGAAAACGAGTCACGGCCCGTAATTTTGCATTCTCGGACTTTGGGTGCGCCGATTCGTCCAACTTGGAAAAATATGATTTCAAAATTGAAATAAAAGCGCCGTCATCTGTTGCATCCAGAAGCTCCTCCCCGTTGATGCGTAAAATTGCCAAGCCGACTTGGAAGAGAACCTTTGGACCCTCTAAAAAGAAAACATCTAAAACGCGGAATGCAAAGACCAGAGGCATGGAGTTAATATACAGCGACAAGAACCATGGAAGGGACGCAACAGAAAGCTGGATGTCAAACTTCACCAAGTGATCCCAAAGAATAGGCATTGTCCTTTCGACTAAAGATTCAAACACGCGCTGATCGAGTAAAGTACCGTACATCGTGGTTGAGTAATATCCGGGTAGTAATCTGTCGCATAGGATTGAGAGCAAAAAGAAGGCTTGCGATTCAGACATGTAAATGAGTAACGCGGCTACGACAATGTTCATGGCCTGGCAGTAACCAACTTCTTCGTTGGTCCAACTATATGCCGTAAGGACCCTTCGAAGTCGCCCAATTCCCTCTTCGCTTTGAAATCCCGGGTATTCGGGCAGACTTCGATTTAAATCTTTCTCGATTTCATCGATCGCCAGGGAATCTCGGCCTTCGAATTTCGCCAAAGTCTCTGCATATAATAGAGGGCTTTCCAAACGCAGGAATAACGAGCCAGAGGTTTGTTCCCATATCTCGCCTCGAAGTCGATTTGGCAGACCCACTCGAATCAACTTGTGGAAGGTGGGTTGTCGTATCAAAGTGACGTTTCGGCCGTAGTCTCGAAGATATTCGTCCCATAACCTCATCTTGCTTCTTTCTCGCAGTTTTTTGGCGTCACCAGGATATCGAAAGATCATGCCAAGTCCAGCGTCTGGGGGTTTTGCCTCTTTTCTGCCATCGCCTCGGAGGAGATATTCCGAATAGCATTCTGAAACTACTCTCTTCAGCTTAGCGACCTCACCCACGCCTGACTTGAGACCCCTTTTCAGCCCATCGCAGAACCGCTCGCAGGCTGGCCGTGTACCGGCCAGTTGTATAGTAATCTTTTGCACTAAGGCAGGTGTTCTCGAGGCCTCGTTCCCAGTTGCCGAACTACCCGTCAGTCCATTCCAGGTAGTGATCGATAGAGCAAACTGAACCTCGAGTTAGCATTTGGCTCGGATCCAGGGGAGGGCAGAGCTTCATACCTGGGAACTTTGGCTATGAAGGCGCTCAACGCGCCGGATCGCGCATAGTGGGAGCGTGAATCCATTTCCTCCAGGTCCGGCTCCATGTGTCTGCCCCGTGAAGCCAGAGGATGTGCTGGTGCTGGCCGTCTGCAGGAAGCTTGTCGGCTGTGTGGAGAAGCAAAGGTAAGCCTCGCTCAAATGTAGCTTTCCGGCATAGTGGTATCCTCGATCCCGGTCCCGATCTTTTTCGCCCTGTGTTGCATTTGGAGAATATGCGACTGGAGGAGAGATAGTAAGCTCGGCCGTGATCTCTTGGAGGGGGGTTTGGGAGTCAGGCAGGCGAAACTGGTTGCGAAAGAGGGTCGATTTGGCAGGATTGCGATCCGACGCCGAGATATTCAGAGCCTGCGTCGGGTCAATGAACGATTGCGCCTTTTGCACAAGGCTGGAGAGGTTGAACATTGTTCATGGTATGAAAACGGTGGAGTGGGCGAAGTGGTGTATGCGATCTTGTACGAAGTAGAGAGTGGTCGTAGGGAGAAGGGCTGAAGTGCGGGCCTGACATCAGTCCCGCACAGGCCCGCTCTTGCGGCAGCAGGGTAAGCGAGAGAGAATAAGGGTCCTCGTCACGTGCTCGTTTCCTCCTTACTATAGGTCGCGAATGGATAAAGTAATACAAAAATATTCTGCACACTTTATGAATCATTATTTATGTTCTCTTGATATACTAGTCTGTCGCATATTTAATGTGTGTCCCACTATTTTATACGCCGGAAATCTAAAAATAGTATATATAAGCTCGGTTCAAATGCAATCCAGGTTATACCTTACCTAGCCTATAAGTAGTGAATAGTAATCCTACTAGTATCCTTTCCGCTGCGATCAGGAGTATCCGGTATACTCTATTTTCCCTTCCATGATATTATTTTAGGGCTTTTTCCAAGAACGAGATATCCAAGTAGCAAATCTTTCAGTTTCGAACGTGTAAGTTTATCAAATTTGTTTAGCATTTTATTTACGTTGAAATATATAAATTATTTTTGAAGTGAGGGTCTTAGGGCGAAGACTTCTTGTAGCAGTGGAAAGGATAATCGTTGCAATTAATACAGCATCATGTCGGAACAGGTGTACTTGAAATATGATCCATCATACCGGGCCTTCTGTTTACGCTTTAAGGAACCAAGCACGGTAAGTGCATCGTTAGATGGTACTCGAGCTTCCGAAACGTGCTGAACGAAGTCAAAACTATCGAAGGCCAATATTGAATCGCTCCATGAACTGCTGAAACATTACTCATCTCTCCATTGTAGTCGATCTTACCCACAAAAGCCTTTGAACATCAAGTATTCTTATCATGGGTTTTTTCAAAACGAGACATTCATGGGAAACACCAGAACAGAAGATTGAACCAACATAACCTATGGCATGTCCAGATCTTCTCGAGATGATTGAGAAAATTTGGTCGAGAGGTCAAGTAAGGCTCTGTTCGTTCGAGAATAGCTCATTAATGGTGGCGCATTCTCAGAGTAAACACAGAAGACATTATAATAATCAGAAATAAGTAGCTCCAGACTTAGGCTCTGTTCGTTCGAATAATGGAGGCATTAATGAAGCTCATTATCGTCCTGATAGAGGAATGATCCCCGGTGGCTTTTGTAAAACTGCGCTCCATAAACGTGGCATTAAAACAGATTCCGGTGCCCATTTTTGCAATTACAAGAACCACGTGGGAAGATCAACATTCCAGAAACCCATTAATGCTCATTATCCTTTCCACAGCCAAACAGCGATAAGTAGGTCCGGACCTACTTATCACCTCATTATCGTAACGTCTTCTGTGTTCACAAGGATTAATGCGCCACCATAATGAGCCATTCTCGAACGAACAGAGCCTTACTTATTTCTGTTTGGCTATGGAAGAGATAATGAGCATTAATGAGTTTCTGGAATGTAGATCATCCCACGTGGTTCTTGTAATTTCAAAATGGGCACCGGAATCTGTCTTAAACCGAGCGCAGTTTTACAAAAGCCACTGGCTATCATTCCTTACAATGGAAGCAAAGTGGAGCTCATTATCGTCCTCTTTCTCGAACGAACAGAGCCTAAATTACCATCTAATAGGTTCTCAGTAAGTATTCCAGCAATTCCACGTTGCCATCTCACTAGAACTTCCCGTTCACTGCAAAATGTGAAGTTATAAAGAAAAGGCAACCTCAAAGCAATCGGTCTTACATTGGCGCAAGTTTATTCTTTAACAACTAGAATTGATCAAGCGTAAGTAGTAACGTGTATTTTCCTTAAAAAAAAAGGTCCTTGTGGGTCAACACAAGCGAAAAAGGAGATACATTACTGTAGTTCCATTCTTAAACTTTTCTTGCTGTCGCGCATGGGAGCCTAAGTAGTTTGTATTTGAAGTTGAAAAAACTCGCTTTTCAAATTCCAGTTAGAGTTTTGAACTAAGGACAGGCATCACTAGTCACGACTTTGCTAGGCTTTATGGTCCATAATTCCTTAGGTGCTTCGTAGTACTGTAAGGATTATCTCATGATGTCTTTCGTTATATACTTCGGAATTGATTTGATGACTGATCTGTGTAATGTCGGCTATGACAAAGTGTTTTGAGCTTCCAGGATGCACGATATCATCCTAGGTTAACGAATGAAGTGGTTGAAATTCTGGTACCCTTGCTGTATATGACAACACCGAACACCGAATACCGAACATTGTAGTCTTAGTGGTTTTGTTAATCTTCGTCCCTTATTGCGAGCGTTTGTGTAGTTACATGTACCGTCGATTAGTTAGTCACTACTTGTTCGTAACCACAGAAATTCCGAAAGTAGTATAAGGGAGGTCGAGGGTTCGAGGAGGGATCGTCGGAAGGTATGTGCTTATGTGCTTATCTTTAGGTTTTTTGGTAGTACTGTAGAGTAAGTAGCCAATCTGCTCTTCTACAATACTCACTTCGCTACTTACCCTCACCCACCCCCCCTTTTTTTCAGAGTTTTATTACTCTTCAGCACTCTAAATCGCCCAGTAGGGCTTCAACAACTACGGAGTACGGAGTACGCTCATATGTAAGACTTAAATTTGTAATCTCCCCACTTTTCCTCGCTAAGTGATGACATATAAGCGACTGGCTTGAAATTATTATACCCCTGCCCCGGATGCGCAACGACTGCGCCGTTTCTTTCCGCACCCGATTACAAACGAGCCCCAAGCTCAAGAGCGAGAATAGTTGAGCTCCGAAGCATTACTAGTAAGTGGAAGAATTCAACTACCCGAATCACCTGTCCCATATGCAATCAAAAGTTTTTATTGCTAACTCGAAGTTGTGCAAATATTCTTATATACCGGTACTTCATAATTTCACCTCTCAAGGATACGAATGAGATGTTCAGTAATAAAAAAACGTGCAGGACACGGGTAATGTGGCTTGCCAATACGCCTTTTGCGGCAGTGCGGTGAGAATGTACTCATTCGCTTGCCAGTGGAGTCTCCGCAAAATTCACCTCGACAATAATTTTTATGGGAGCCGCTACAATTAATGTCAGTCGTATTTTTGACATTGATATGTGAATCTCAAAGTACGAACTAGTGCTTAGACCGAGAGTAAGCTTAGCTCGGTATTTTCAAGTTCCCTTGATGGTTAGAAATCGAGACACCATAAGCCACGCATTTCGGATTTAGGCTTTAACTTTACTGATCAGTGTTGCTTATCCAATACGAAAAGCCATTTATGCTAGATCTATCCATATTGACTGTGATTATTACTAGAACCAGTTAGATCGACAGTGGGGAGAAGTCTAAGAATGGCAACTAGCGTGCGTATACCATGCATGTAGCTTAGTCACCAGCGGTCTCCCTCATATATAAAGCCAATCAAAAACTCAAGCTTTATATCTTCACTATCAAATTCAGCTTCTCCATTCCAAAGGCCAATCTAACCAAAATGCATTTCCCCCTCACTACTCTCTTTCTCACTCTCTTCACAACCACCCTCGCTCTACCCAACTCCCAACCCAGTACCATCAAACAGCGAACAACGCCGATTACAGCTCCCCAACTCTCACCTAGCCTCGTCTACCAATTCCCAAACGAAACTTGGCTCGAAAATATCGCCCTCCGTCCCAATGGCCAACTCGTGGTCACCGAATTGCTAGCACCCAATTTATGGCTCCACGACCCACTCACCAACACCACGGCCCTCCTCGGCACCTTCCCCGGCTACATCGGCGCCGTAGGTATCACCACTCTCACGCCCGATGTCTTCTACTTCATAACCGGAAACTTCAGTCTCGTGACCGGATCAACACCAGGCTCCTACTCTCTCTGGAAACTCGACTTCACTGAAACGACACCGAAGCCCGTGAAAGTACTTGACGTACCAGAAGCAAGTTTCTTGAACGGCTTGACGGTTCTGAGTGTGGAAAATGAGCTGTTACTTTCTTCGGATTCAGTGTTGGGTCTGATCTGGAAAATCGACTTGAAAGCTGGGACATATTCCGTTTTTGTTGAGGCTCCTGAGATGTTACCCGCGGTAAATGCGTCGGTGGTACTAGGTGTCAATGGAATCCACATCTTCAACTCAACGCTCTACTTCACATCCTCAACCCAAGGACTCTTCGCCAAAATCCCCTTAACTACCACCTCGAATGGAGATTTCACTCCCGGCAACGTCACTGTGATCGCAACCGGTGGATTCGGCGATGATTTCGCAATTGATCCATATGGAAATGAGTGGATCACTCAAGATCCGGATGATAATTTGATTTTGGTGATTACGAGTGGAGAGCATTATGGCGAGACAGTGACGGTTGCAGGCTCCACAACCACGGTAGCGACTACAGAGGGTGTGCCTTATATCAACGGTGCAACGAGTTCTGCTTTCGGAGTTACGGAGGAAGATAAGGATATTTTATATGTGGTCACGAATGGAGGACTTGCTAGTTCTGAATTTGGGGTTGTAGGTGGGATGATTTTGGCTATTGATACGAAAGGATATCTGGCCGAAATTCTGGGATGTGATCAGTAGAGATTAGGGATTGGAGTGGATGTCTTTGCCAAGTACTATTCACACCTTCTTTCATCAGCAAACTTTCCTAGGATATGTAATAATAGCATAGGAACCTCAACTCTTCTACTTCAATTTAAGTTGGAACTCACCTGTACATAATTGCCATGGCAAATTAAGTCCAGACCCAATCAAAACCACCATCAAGTCAACGAATCAACCCAAAACCTGCAACATACGAATTTCAAAATCGTACGTGAGTCCGGGCCATATTTCCCTTTCAAGTCATTCCCGCGACCGAACAATACATAACCCAGAAAGTACCTAAATAGCACAACCACCAATCCCAGAATCAAGACTCGCAGCCCATCTATTCCTTATGATCATAAAAGTTTATTTCCAAGGCCAGAGAAGAGATGGATTTATCCTTCAAGTTTTCTCATCGTCCCTCGCTAAATTTGAAGCAGCCCCCTTTCATCCCTCCACCCCCTCGCTAAGCGGCGATCGCAACCGAGCTTCACCTCCATCCTCTTCCAACCCAAACTTGAAAAACTTGACGATAAAGGATTCCCAGCGCAGAATTCTCAAGTGGGTAGAGCGGTATGCGCAACGCGCTTTAAAGAGATCTGCGCAACGGCCGCCACATGCCATTTCGGTACATTTCTGATTCACAGCGGTGTATAGTACAAGATTAACCGACATTTTGTATCTTCCAATGATGACATTCCGATCTGTTCGCAAGCACAAGCGACGTTCCATGATATGCCTTAGATTTTTATGCCTTGTAGACACTCTTGTATTACTATTTCTCTGACTACTTGAACAAATTCTGTTCAAAAATTCGTTGCAACGAAAGAGCGCCTTGACGCTACAAACCCATTGTAAAAAAACATGCTTAGGTAGACCCAAATCCATCGCCAACATGCTTCTCCTACAGAATGTACTCTGAATTTTCCGCTTATTTCCTCCACTCGCCTTCTCTGTTGGTTGTCGAAGACAACCAACATTGCTCTTCGGTATGCTCTTCCAAAACACCATCCAAGTCTTCACCTTCGGGTTGACTGACTTCCATCCAGTCCTGGAAACCATTGAAATCATGAGGTTCAAGCCTAGTGGCTGGATATGGCGCTTCTGCTGGAATGTATCCTGGCCAAAGCTCCCCCGTAAACCCATGGCTGTAATCCATCTGTTGTACGATTTCGCCGATCGACACTTCACTGACTTCAGGGGGTGCCCAGATGTAACTGTGGTTGTTTGTGCCTGCGGTCGCTGCGAGAAACAGTGAGGACTCTGAAGAATAAAACTGATGATTGTGGTTTGTAAAGAGGGACTCGTGTAGAGCGGAACTCTGATGGACCGTGCTACCATCCCCGTCTGCTGTGCCAATAGTTTCGGGAAAATTTGTGCCAGGGGGGTTGGCATGCATCATCGATACCTCTCCGACATAATGAAGTTCCGGGGAGAAGATAGGGACGTTGACAGCGGTATTTTGTGCTATCTGTGGACTAGTCGACGTTACGTAAGGTGCGCTGGCGAAATCGGAATCTAAATGGTGACTATTAGTAAGTTCCAACGTGAATGTTTATAAAACCATCTTACCTGGCAGCGGTGCTTCTGGGTCGAAGCCATCAAACCGGCACTCCAGTAACACAGTGTTGCGAACTATTCTCCCATCAGCAGCCGCTTTTTAGCAGATCCAGGGCATCGCGTACCCCCGATATCAAAGGGTTGTTTATGCTTGCGAATGACATGCTGACGGAGTCGAGTTGGTCTCTTGATAGATTTACCACAGAACGGGCAAGTTCTCGGTTCCTCGTGTACTTCGCTCAAATGTTTGGTGAGGGCAGACTTGCTTCCTAGTCTACTTTGGCAACCAGAGTATGTGCAATCCATTGTGCTGCTACCGATCTTGAGATGGGATTCGATAGGAATGGAACTCCGGCAGTAGTCATCGTGTGATGACGGAGGTGAGGTGCTTATAAGCATAACAACACTGGTAGCCTTCCACCTTTGGCGTTTGGGGTCGAAATCGTGCTCTCCTTGTGCCGAGAGCATGTATGCGTTTGCTAAAGAAGATTCCTGCAGCTCGCAGAAAGCACCACGATGTCTTGAACCATGTCTGCAAGACCCATCGCAGCTTGCATCGGCCATTGAAGCCTAGGCGGAATGGACGCAGATGCATTCGGTCGTTTGCAGCTACATCACAGGGGACGGGCTCTGCTGTGGCTCGCTCACCCAGGAGGTGGCAAGACGCACAACAGTCGAGTCGGATAGGAGAAGACAATCTTCGAGAGCTCGAAGACGGAGAAGTTTTTCCCAGCCATCTTTCAAGTGTGTTTTGACGTGAACGGAAGCTCCCGCTAAAAGTGGGAAGGGTTCTTTACCCGCTAAGCACTAGAAACCATACGCTCAGTATGTAAGTATCCCCAGAGTGCGTAGCAGGAAAGGGGAAAGAGCGGAAAGTAAAAGAGGTGAATACTTCTTGACCTTGAAATATGGATGTGATGATTTGCTTCGAGAGCTGGAGTTGGTGTTTCGCCAGAGTTACTAGGATAATGCTACTTCCTTTAGCGGCGGCGGCTAGGCAAAGTCATGCCCGCTGTTTTCGATCCCTCAACTTTTCGCATCCTCTACGGCAGCTAACTCTTCACAAAGAGCCTCCCCTTTGTTCGCCGGCAAATCATTCGCTTCATTTTGCCATTTTCATGGTGTCGTGATATGATTGCTTGTTCGGCTCGCTCAGGGGGAGGTTGACACACTTCAAAAGAACACGACCACTTGACCACCCCGCGCTATGCCGCCATAGCCAAGCGTCGGAAAGCCACCTCTGTAGCCTCTCAATTCCTCTGCCCGATTGGATCTTGGAACTTCATCAACCACCATGTGCAATTCGCAGGTGGCATAACATCTGTATGGCCCAGTTCCCATTTCAAGGGTGCTCTATGGCTCCAGCGTAAAACGCAGGAACAATCCGGAGTTTTTGGAAGAAGCAACAAACCGAAAAGAGCAAGATGAACGCTGGCGGTCAGCAAGCCCGCGGCTTCCCTGGGCTCCCATCCGCTCCATTCACAGCTTCAGACAGCCTATCTCGACTTCACCTTACCCAGTGCGAGATGCGACAAACTGCAGCATGAACCACCGGCCACAAGAGGCCACAAGTGACTAGATCTATCGCCCAAAACAGATGAAAAAGGAAAACCGATAGCGCCAGGAGTCAAACGAAACAGATCATCGCAGCGGGGGAGACTTCCCTCAGCCGCTGCAGAATGTGGCCCTTGGAATTACCATATGACATGCAATGCCATGAAAACAGGATTCAGTCACTGACTGCACTCTCCTTTGACTTGAAGAAAAATAATCTCTCTAGGAACTTTGTCTTCGAGGTAAGGAAACTTTTATATTCCAGGTCCTGACGGATCAAGACGAGCTGCTCCGTACCCGACGTGCCATCGATCGGCCTTAGCCATGGAAATTGCCCAATATATCTGGTGGCGTCCACCTTGACCATATTTCCATGGCTCATGGGACAAAAACAAGTGGTCTCTATAATTAAAATGGGTCCGGAAGTCTTCCATCGCGCGAACGGCGAGCAGATATCCTCCACAAATTTATCCTCGATGTAGCAAACATCTTCCAAACGTGGTTAACTCCTGCAGTTGTGTTGAAAAGAAAAGATGAGTACTGACGATGGACAAAGTGCAGAAGCCGAGGGAAAGGGGGACGGCTTAACGCTGGCTCACGGCGTATTGGAAACGAGCATAGATTACTAGTTTACCGCTTCCTAAATCTTATGATATATGACAGAAATAAAGGTGTGGGCGGGTACTAGGTTGAATGTTGGTTAAGCATGCGAAAGTGCAGTTTTGGTTGCTTAGAGCTCTATCTTCACTGCGGGGCTGACCCTTACACGTAGCAATGATGCGATATCGATGGAGAGGTTTTATAGGTTGGACGAGGGAATCTCTCTACAAGGTTCGCCGGCTTTTGGCATATCAGAATACCAAGATACCGCGACCACTGCCCTGTGCGGCTTGCGTTCGTTGATTGGCTCTTCCAAGGGAAACATATGAAGCTCGGGCGAGTCTGCAGGATATTGGGATCCTCTCTCGCGTACAGGCCACTTCACTTTCGTCACGGGATTCTAGAAATCAAAGCATCTTGTACTTCATATTGTATAGTTCTGGATCTCAAGGCACGAAGTCTCGATGCGTCGCTTCGCTAAAAACGGTCTTTGCATGCTCTGGTCAACCGTACACTCAACGATACTTCGTCTGCAGAAAGTAAATTAATACTTCAGAACTTTTGGGCATGAGGCTACTACAACTCGAGCTGCGTGTGTCATTTTCGATGCAGCGCCACGGTACCTTCAATACGAGCCTTTTGAAGCACAGGCATAAATAATATTTATACACAACCACAATACTTATCCACCCCCACAACGCCACGAAGAGCTCGCACCAATGTCTCACATTCAATATAAGCCAGCAATCTTAGATTCACCAGAACTAACCGCGGCTGCACAGTAAATTTTCTATCAATTTCGCTACCTTAACCCAACTACCTACAACCTGAACAGCATCGCCGAAAAAAGTTCCGAGTATTTTCATCTTCCTCGAAATACAATTCTGGAGGTACGCATGGTGTTATCTAGGATCTAGTCTCGGTGGATATTACTACGAAAAACCGATACAGAGGTTCAAGCCCCTCGCTCTTACCTGAACCGCTTCCCCTGTGCATAAGCGAGGCAGCTCGCGAATCACTGGCACCCTAGACATCTTGAGATCCAAACATTTTGACAAGACTTTTCGTGACCTTTACTCAACCCCCTCTGATCCAATTTCCCTCACCTAGAAAGATATGACGCCAAAAAGTAAATTCAATTCTCCTTGCGCTTTCCCTCGCTGCGTATTGGGATAAAATACACGGCACCTGAGCGAAAATTACGGCTTCGACCTTTTTCCTGAGTAAAGCGAACCAGGAAATATAGAAATGGGAGAATTGGTCGTTTTAATTCTCTCGTAGTGAGTATAGTTAACTACAAAAAATAAGATTTATTGCCAAAAGCGAAGATTGCGGTGGCTTTTGAGTCTGAGGAAATTGAAGAACGAGGAGTTACGACAGGACTATTAGGATTTCCGCAGGAGAAATGATTGGCAACTTGAGAGAATGTATGCTACTAATAACAGCACAAGTGAAAAATTTGCCATTTCTCCCCACGAGTAGCGCTTCACTCTCTCACTCGTGATGACATCAGCGCATCGAGTTTGAGGATTTTGAATGTTTTTTAGGCGGCCTGTTCGCTTCTGCAGGCTTATCCTGCTGTAATCAGCACTTGATATAGCTATCATCTGGTCCTAGTTCATTTAAAATGTCAACACGAAGGATTGGCTACTCACGGATAGTGGACTTGAAATGGTCATCAGCCGTAAAATTCGGCCGTGCGTTGTGGTCGGGATGACTTCTTAGAGACGTATAAGTCGTGCCATTGTTCGTAGACCATGTAGAGGCATCTTTGGAATTCAAGCCGAGGAAAGGTCCATTAGTGCATAGCTAGGAGCTAGGATCGAGGTCCGATGGGAAAGAAAAGTGCACATTAGGACACTCATTGACCGTGGCATCACTTCTACCACTCTGAGCACGGTGGAACTTTTCTGAAATACTGAACTTTGCATTGATCCTGACATCCTCTTCCGAGCATTTTTTAAATCGCGCACGAGATTCTTGGCTCCACCGAGAGGAAGAAGATCGAAGAATGAGTTTCTCGACATCATCAGGAATGGGAAGCTTGAGTTTCGACCCCAGAAATAATGCATGGTGCGCTAATATTTGACAGAGGTGGTTACTCATAGCTTGGAAGTGACTCTGTGGTGCATGTCAGACAAGTGGCATATCAGAAACCAGGCAAACATACACTATTCGAGTTTTTATTGTCATTGATAATGCTAACTTTAAGTTTCAAAAAGTAGCACCGTAGACAAGCTCTCTTTTGTCGCACATCATTCACTTCCACTAGTCATTCAAGACCAAATCTGGCTCTTCCTTGCTTTGAGCTAGTTTTATTCGCAGGTTTGTTTAGCCTAAACTCATAGAAAAATACTGAGTGTGGCACGGATGCGGGTTGAGACTTGGAGCGGTGCATTTTCAGCTGTGAGGAATATGAGGGTGTCACAGGTCGTGAGGAGAATTGTTGATTGAGAAGAAAGAGAACTAAAGAATTTAAGAAGGAAAGGCGGATGCTTATGACCGTCGCTTGAAATTGACGTCGAATATGAGGTGAGTTGTGCTCCAATTCATTGGCATTCGCTAAACGATGCTCGCCAAGGAAACCCCTTTTTGCTATTTGGAGCTTCTCTATGTGCCTAGGCAGGTAGGTATCTGCAGGTAACTAGCTGATCACGTGCACTTATGGAGGCCATAATATGTCTCTTGCCGTAACCCAGAAGGATTTTCCATAACCATTGCATGGGGTTTTCCAGACCCAAGTAAATATATCGTCCTCAGTATTCAATTCTTCGGGTGCCAGCTAGTGCCAGCCCACCAACATTGCACGTCACCTGTTGTCTTTTACGTCCAACTTGACAACACATACAGTTGCCCTATCTGGCCTTTGCTTGGGACAAATAGTGGAGTTATCGTTATAGCTCACGGCTTGCATATCATAAGCCTCCGGACAGGGCTACTCCTGGCGCTCCTCGATCGTTACAGAAAGATAAAAATAAATCGGCGCAGGAGAATGAGATGGACGAGATTGATTTACCGGTAATCCACCAACAGAAACAAAGAGAAGAATCACTGTTGTTGGAAATAATTTCACCAAGGAAGTTTAAAGTCGAGAGTTTGGATGTTTTGATATGCTATGACCTTGGAGGAAGAGAAAGATTATGATTACTCAGCGACTACCCCCGCCAGTTACCGACGTGTTCAAAGGCCGACACTCGCCGACCGACGACGACCATCGAGCCATCTTCCTCTGCGGGACTCGTCAGGGGTATCAAGGTACTTGAGAGGTACCTCTGTCGCGTTCATCAATACCGGTATTCCTCCTTTTGGCTTCAAACTCCCAATCTCATGACGTTTTCATCAGACGTTTGCACTTTCTCGTCCCTACCGGGCGAGCTGCAGAGTTGTGTGCGGGGTTGGAAAACCTGGGGTTGCATGGCAGCTTGCAATACGTGATTCCGTGAAGATGGTCTATAAAGAGGGTGATCTCTCCATCGCGGGGATAGACGACAGTGAAATAACTACGGACGAGACGCCACTCATGGGTACCTCAGAGCATACCGACGCGATAGGAAGCAGTGCCCATCATGAAGATAGTTTGGAGAGTGGACTTGAACGCGTTGAGCTTACCGAGGAAGATGTGAGTACTGCCGGCCTTGTTTACAACTCACGAGGACTAACGAACGCCATCTAAAAATAGAATCGAAACATCCGGAGGAAAACCGATAAACATATTTTATCAATCCTAGTCTGGGTCTATTTTCTCCAGGTAATCATATTTTTCCCCCAAAACATTATCATGCATAACTAACACATTTCCAGATTCTCGACAAATCAGCCCTAGGCACCGCCTCCATTTTCGGCCTCCAAGAAGATACCGGACTCCATGGAGGCCAATATTCCATGGTTGGCTCAATAGCTCCCATCGCCCAATTAGCATGGCAGCCATTCTGCTCGATTCTCATCGTCAAAGTCCCGCATCGGATCCTCATGCCATGCTTGCTTCTCGGCTGGGGCATTTCACAAACTGCCATGGCGGCATGTACCTCCTATTCAAGTCTCCTCGCGACCCGATTCTTTCTAGGTCTTTTCGAAGCCGGGTGTCTGCCGCTCTTCAGTGTCATGACGAACCAGTGGTATCGCCGTGCTGAGCAGCCCATGCGAGTTGCGGCGTACGTTCTCCAATCTCGCTTCATTGTGTTTCTGCTGACTTTTCATAGCTGGTATGGTACTAATGGGACCGCGACGGTTGTGGCTGCTTTTCTGGGGTATGCCTTGGGGCATATTCACTCTGATATTTTGAAGTCATGGCAGATGCAAGTGGAGAACCCTTTCTTTGGTTACTTTATGCTTATCTTTCATTCACCCTTTTCACCCCATTTTCTTCTCAGTAGTGGCGTTTACCATGATAGATGGGCAATTCGGTTTCAAGTGAAATGAAGTGCCAATTGATGCAATTTGGTCAATGGATTTGAAGTTATTCCTTTCGCGCAAGCCATTCACAATTGCCTCAATGAACTGCATTGCATTTTTTGATGTTTTTGGAAGAGACTTGGCTCCAGACACATTCGCAAGGTCAATTGACTTTGCGAAAAATGCTATGCTTTCAAGGTGCGAGGGGTTATTCAGCCCTGGCGGAGAAGTTCACCACAGTTATGCTTTCGGCGTATGCCTTTACTCCAGAAGCTTCAATTGGGCATGTTCGCACCTTAATCCAAGTTTTCGGTCTGAGCATAGTTTTTCTTTACAAGTCATCCGCCATTACCCCTCGCTAAAATGCCAAAACTAACGCGCAGCAGCATCTTCCTATTCGTCGGTATCCTAACCATCATCTCAGCGCCTATCATATACTGGAAACTCGACAACTCCGTCACAGATGCTCGATTTTTCACTCCACTCGAACGTCGCCAAGCGGTTGAACGGCTACGGGCAAATCAAACGGGTATCGGATCCTCGAATTTCGATTGGCATCAGGTCATCGAGTTAGCACTTGAACCAAAAACCTATCTCTGGTTCAGCATGTCCCTTCTAGTCAACGTTGGCGCAGCCGTAACAGTAAGTCCCCTCATACCACTACAAAGAATAAGATCTTTCGCTTACCTCTTCCAAACAGAATACCTTCGGCCCCCTAATCCTTAAAGGTTTCAATTACGACAAGTACATCACCACCCTCCTCAACATGCCCTTCGGCGCCATCCAAATGATCATTATTGGTAGCACTGCCTACCTTGCGCAACGCTACCGACTCAAATCTCCTATTCTCATCATGCTCACCCTCCCGGTAATCATCGGTCTCGCACTCCTCTACACACTTCCTCACACCCATTCAAATCTCGGGCCTTTGCTCTTCGGCTACTACCTCCTCGCCTTCCTCTACGGTTCCATCCCCCTCATCGTCTCCTGGATCATCGCCAACACCGCCGGCACCACAAAAAAGTCCGTCGTCACATCCCTCTACAACGCCGGCTCCTCAACCGGAAATATCATCGGCCCGCAGCTTTTCCAGGGACGAGATGCACCGGAGTACAAACCGGGGTTGAAAGCCACACTCGGGATTTTCATCGCGTTAGCTGCCGTGGTCATTGGACAAATTGGTGTCCTGCGATTCTTGAATGAACGCAATAAGAAGAGACGTGTTGCGAACGGGAAGAGTGCTGAGATTCAGGATGCGAGTATGCAGAGGACGTTTGCGGTGAAGGATGGGAATGAGACTAGTACGGTGGGCGCGTTGGATACGAGGCTGCCGTTACTTGATGTTACGGATGTGAAGAATGATGAGTTTATTTACATTTACTGAGAGAAGTTATGCCGTTACTGGTGCTAGTTGAGGCTTGGATTTCTTTTGATCGAGTCCTGGAGTTTGGGTTGTGGAGGACAGCTAGGTTTATACTCTATATAGTGCACAGGAATTGATTGATATAACGGCCTATTCCTCCACATGCAAACTGGTTATAGAATTATGAGCAATATAATCTGTTAATACCTTACGCACGGCACTCTCCTCAATCTACCAACTAAATCTCCCCAAAAAGCCGCTTACATAATCCCTTCTCTCCTATCAATACCAGCCACGCCCTCCCCTTGCAAACAGTGTCATAACCCGCAATCGGCCTCTGAAAGTTCTCCCATTAACTTCTGCTGGGTAAAAGTCTTACCCTTCCATCCTCAAAAGAGCATTAGTGTAATTGTAATTCCTATAATCATCCATGTGTATCCGATGAGAAAGGGAAAAGGTACTCAGGTTAGAATCATAAGATATATGATTAAGTGTTTAAGCTGTTGAAATTCACTTCCCAAAGTCCAAAAGAAATGCAATTGAGAATATGATTCACCTTTCCAATATCGAAATCCCCTGGTGTCAATTCACCGTCCCCTCTACTCCAAACTTGTGAATACCTCTGGATTGGGATTCACTCGCTCCAGCAAATTGAGCAGGTATGAAGAGCGTCATTTATTCACTTAGTGTTAGTGCTAGCACTTTTTATTCCAAGCTTACGGGTAGACTTACCGATATCTTGGGGTTATTCACCAGCATAATCACAAAAGAGTTGAAGGCAAGTGAATCAAGAAGGGAATATCTCCTTAATCAGAACTAGACAACTAATGATTCCCAGCTCGAGCTTAAGCTTTCTCAAGAAGGCATAAAAAGCAAAGCTAAACCCAGAGATAAACCATTCCACATACTCCTCAACACAACCCACCTCTCTCTCTACAAATTTACACCACAGCACTCAATATCAAACCCACCACAACCACCTTAACACCCTACCATCCAACCCCAACTCTCACAAACACAACAAAACATGTGCCGACTCATCCCCCTCATGTGTCGCAACTGCCACTACATATCCATTGGCAAGCAATGGATCAAATGCCACCATTCCCCAAACAGAACAAAATATCTGTGTCCGTATTTCCATGACGGGGCGCCGAAATTGCATGGGACGGGCTGGTGTCGGGAGTGTGTTGATGGGAGGCCGAAATTATAAGTTGGAGGGGGATTCTGGGAGGGAAGATAATTTTATTTAAGGAATGATGGGAATTGGAATTGAAACTAGGGAGGGTTTGGCTAGCACCCTCGAAGGAATATTGGCATGGTGAAGGTGATTTTCTATGCGGAGAATACTTGGGGAATGATGGGAATTGGAATTGAAACTGGGGAGGGTTTGGCTAGCACCCTTAAAGAAACACTGGCATGATGCATCTCACCTCTTATATGACGACTAATCGACTCGGCTGATTGGGGGAGAGATGGGATGGCGAGGGCATGGTGTATTTTCGAGAGAAAAGGGAAATACAAAAGCCTTCAATTGGTACACTTCAAAATATTCCCTTTGCTCCGCGGCCTCTTCCTTCAACCAAACGAAAACTCACGCCCTTAGATCTCTCTATTTGATAGTGAGCGAGTGAAATTTACCTGCCATCTTCATAGTTTGGACTTGGTGCTAACGAAGTTGCGCGGAACAGGGGGATTTTCTACTAACACTTCTTCATAAATAATCACCCACGAGACGATTCGTAAATTCCAGCCTCGTTTTATAGCAAAGAGGATCAGAACTTCCCATTGTAAGAAGGTCCGAAGCGAGCGAGAATTTGAGTTAAGCAGGGTAGCTTGGTTGTGATAGGGTTTGTGGTGGATATGCTTGGACACGGTGGTAGAAAAGTATGACCATTTAAGGTGAGAGACCGCATTTTTTGTTTGAAGGGAAAAGGGGAAAGTTGTTGAGTTGAATTGGGGATGTGGTCTGATTTGCTTTCGTTGTTCTAGCGATTGTGTATAGAGTTTTGGAGAATGAGGGGGGTTTTGGGATGGGATGGGATGGGATGGGATGGTAGAAGGATGGTTATGAAGGTGGCGGTGTGAGCTCTTGTAGGAATTTAAATTTGGAGTGGGATATCATGGATCTACACCTTGCTAGAATTGCTAGAAAGTAGGGGGGTGATTTTGTGTGCGTGCTACGGTATTTTACCAAATACATTGGACTCGATGTATGTGAATTGAATGTCGCATGATGACATCAATTCAATATGGGCAGTGAAATAAGAGTGCAATAGCAGTGCCTTTGGGCAGCCGAGTATCTCTTCATTACCGAGTTCCAACTCATGTAAGATTACAAGAGAGTCGAGTATCGAGACAGTGGAGTGGTACACCAAAAAAGGGCACCAACAACAAATACCAATCGAGAGCGTCTGACTACATGTAGAAAAAGGCCACAAAACAGGAAAAAGTAAGTCGTGGCACAGAGAGGCCTGATAGTAGTAAATGCATTGAGCGATCTGTCTTTACAGATACCTGCTTACGCAGCTCACAAGAATGTTCCAGTGTGAAAATTACCTGAGGTTATACAACATCCGTCGTGGAACCAGAGTACATGTCATCCCAGCATCACAGAAAATCAATATAAAATTACGCAAAAGCAACAAAGTGGTAATATCAAGGTAAAACAAAATGAAACCCGGTGTACGGTACATCAAGATTACATCTCGCCAGCCGATGCTCAACACTTGCTTATTCCAGTAAGGGAAAACAGTAAAATGGAAGCATGGGGGACATGTATTTAATATGCCGATGTTCCTCTCATCTCTCACGTCGTTGGGAGAATATGAAATTAAATTGAGGTCATGTCGCACGATGTTCGAGTTCCAAAGTCTTGAAAGCATAAAGTGCAGGTAAGAGCAGGGGTGCATTTCTGCATCTAGAATTCGTCCCTTCCCTACTTTAGGCACGGAACCTACTGTACGGTGGCCTCCCAGACCTGCCAGACCTCTGGAACGTCTAGCTTTGGGTCCCTCATCCATTTCCATCTCGTCAACCGGCCGCATTGCACAGTCTATCCGTCCTGTACCTGTACTCCAAGCTGTCTTGTCTCGCGCCTCTCCGGATCATCCTACGCCTGTTCGCCTGTTCGCCTGCCAGTCGCCTGCCAGTGCTGTTCCGCGCCTACGCATCGCAGGCAGTGAGTGACCTGAGCCTGACCACGGCGGCCACGCACCACCACTCCACGCTCCCTCCCACACTTGCAAACGACGGCGCCTGTCGGTCGCTCCCTCGCCTCGTCTCGTCTCGCCTCGCTCCTCTCCCTCCCTCTTGGGTGCCCTGCTCCGTGCCACCAAGCCGCAGTGCCAGTGTCCAATCATCACCCAATCAACTCCCCGACACAAGCCCAACTAGGACAAAAACTCGCTAGCGCTGCGACGCTTTCTTGACAATGTCGAGTTCAGAAGCAGATTCTGAAGAAATTATCCAAGTTCTGTCGCCAACCCCCGTGCCCGTCCAAGCAGAAGCTGGAATTGCCCAGCCAGCGGAAGGAAAGCCCGACAACAGCAGCAGCATCGTCGACGACGGTGGTGACAATCATCCCAATCCCTCCGCCGCGGGTGGACAACAATCAGAGGTCAAATATCCTCCTGCGCTCAGCAGTTCTGGCAACGCGCCCGCGCAGGATCGAATGCCCGCAGTCTCATCATTCCACACCTTCAAAGTACGCCATACCCATACCCAATTCCCCCCTGCTGTCAAGTTTCCCTCCTAACTATTGGGCAGCTGGTCCAAATGAATACTCCGACGACGCCAGCGAATGCGCGTCCCCCGTCTCAACCAACCATGAGCAACCAACCTCCCCAGCCAGATACAAATACATCAACACCGACTTCAGAATCGCGAATGAACCCCCCGCCGCTTCCACAATCAATGCCGCGATCAATGGTTACGCCAGTGCGAGAGATGCGCGAAGGCTCGCAAGTCTCTACTGGCGGCAGCGCGCGCAAACCGCGACAGAATCTCGATGAACGCGACCATATTCTTATGCTCAAGGCTTGCATTGAGCAAAAGCACATGTTCAAAGAAGGCACAAAAGCTACATTCTGGACAGGAGTCAATCAAACTTTTCAAGAGGGAACCGGCAAAGTTCTAGCTCAGATGAGCGCGACAGTTGGACGATTGGTGGAGGTCAGGAGAAGGCAAGTCTCGGATTGGGAGAATGGCGTTATACCAGCCAAGCCGGGGGGAGAGCTCAATGATCGGTTGGACGAATGGATGGAATTCCTCAAAGTCGAAGATGCCGACGCTGAAGCAGAAAGAATGAGACAAGTAGACGCGAGGAGAAAAATTGAGGAGCAGAGAAAGGAAGCTCGAAGGCAAGCAATTGCAGCAGAATCATTGGCACACGCGCAAAACCCAGGAGTTAGAATTGTCACTGGTCCAGCACCTCCAACCGAAATACCACAACCGCCACCACAACCACAGCAGCCGCAGCAGCCGCATCCAATCCAACCGCATCCAATCCAACCGCATCAACCGCAGCATGTTCAGCAGCAACCACCACCTCCTCAAGGTGGGGAGATGATGACATATCAACACCAGCAGCCAAATGGACAGGATCAAATGAATGGCCACCGACCGGCCAAACGGAGACGTATGAATGAACGCGCCCTCACCCAGGAATTACAACAGCAACTCGCCCACGAGCAATGGCAGGCCCAGCAATACGCGTTGGCACATCCACCTGAACCCCCAAAGAGAGTTGTAGTTGAAGGTGCAATGACAAAAGAAGACTGGCGGGATGTTATGGGCAACGACGCGCGATTACGAACCCTCGAGACCAAGGTCGACCGAATCGAGGTTCTCCTCCAACAGAATAACAAATTACTTTTACAACTAGTACAAAACCAGAACACCAAGGAAAAGGAACGAGAACGGGAGCGAGACCGGACTGCGGAGGATGAGAGAGTACCGGTCCATCTAGATGCCGAGTTTGAACGGGATTATCTGTGAGCCAACAACCCTCAAACGCACATATTAGACGACATGCTGAGATTATAATGCTTTGAGGTCGGGACCTTATGCAAAAACACCAAGACCAGTTCCTTGACGACGCAATTTAGCTTTCATCGAAATGGTCGAACTTTCACGAATTACAATATTACTAGTTGCTCTCGTACAAAATATCGGCCGGCGCTTTGCATCAAAAAATTCATTTCCTTGCCAGTTTACGACATCTTTTGTACGACATCTTTTGCATTTTTCCGCTTTTTGATCGTGGCCATTTAAAGCCGGCTCGTTTCTTCTTGCACAGTAAGTCTATTCCTGGTGCCTTGGAACCGGATGCTGACAACTCCTCTTGTAGAAATTCTCGTCGCGTTACCAGCCTCTGCTCTATACCTCCCATCCATTTTGCGACCGTTGGACGTTTTCTGCCGTTGGACGCTAGAAAACATCGTGGGTTTATTCTTTTTTCAAAAAGCGAATGGCGTGAGACGGTGTTGATGTTAGGCGTCCAAAGGCTTTTTTTCCCTCGTCTCTGTATGCGTCCAGAATGGAACTACAACCTATCTATCTGTATGAATAGCGCTCAAAGTGTTATAATGAGCACAGAATTGCCAATTAATATTTTACCGGCTGTCTTTCCGAGGTGATGGGGTCTCGATTTTTGGGGTTGATTTCTTTTCTTTTTGCGATTCTACTGGCTGGGGCCGATGTACGCGACTTTGCATAGCAGAGCCGCACCAACGAAGCAACCTCTGCGCTTAGTAAGCCCTCAGCGCCCGGCTAAACGGACTTTGCAGCAGCCAAACTTCACTTCTTAAAAAGCACCATAAGCAGCTAAATCCATATACGTCACCCTGCATGATGAGTTGCACAACGAGATGCAGGCCCCCACTGCAAAAAGTAAGATCTTACTTGGAGAAGAATACTTGCTCACTTTTCCAACGGGCATACTGTACTTTTCTCACTTTTCTCACTTTCCCCGGATTTCGACTTCCGATATCCAGGGGTTTTGGAGGTACTGTCAGCGCTAACTTGGGCTTCCATTGCTGTCATAGGCTAAGGGGTTGCTTTCTGTATATGCGGGTGAAGAGAGGGTATATGCAGGTGAAAAGAGGGATTTGTCAGGCGCGAATTCTGGGGCTTGCAAAAAAAACAGCTAGGGAGCTTATATCGAGGGTTTGTGGTATTGGATATGCAAGGAACCGGGATTTCAACTGGGATTCATCAAAGGTGGGATCTAACATATGGAGGGTGGTATCTGGTATGAGTTGATTATGAATGAGGGGGGGTTTTGCTAGCTGACGATTTCTATTTAAGTTGCAGAGATGTCGTTGTGTGAGAAGCTTGAGTACTAAGGAAGTATTTTTTAGATTTGAGAGGAAGATGTATTTCCAGCTCGTCATATACGCATGCTTCATTGCTCCTTCAATAGCAGCATGGGGATACTTCCAAAACGCTAATGGTTCAACACGACTCCTCGGTTCTTCATTTGGACGATTCGGTACAAATCAGACGTTTGATTATGTCGTAAGTCCCCATACATTCCCCTCCCCCAAATCTCCCTCTCCCCCTAACCACCTCACAGATCATCGGCGGCGGAACAGCAGGCCTCACCCTCGCCAACCGCCTCACCGCCAATGGCTCTCTCACGGTAGCAGTTGTTGAAGCAGGCACTTTTTACGAGCTCTCGAATGGCAATCTTTCGCAGATTCCGGCGTATGATTTTTATTCGACGTTGGATGGGACGACGGGGTGGAATCCGTTGGTGGATTGGGGGGTTTTGACGGTGCCGCAGGGACAGCTGGGGGGACGGGTGTTGCATTATGCACAGGGGAGGACTTTTGGTGGGGGGTGAGTTTGTGAAGGGGATGGGGGGAGGGGAGGGGGGGGAGAGGTTTGGGGAAGGGAATTTGGGAGTGTGAAGGCTGACTTAGTTTTGGGTGAGAATAGGTCGAGCAGGAATTACCTGGCGTATCAACGGTTCGTGCTAGCAGATCTAAAGCTCCAACGCCATTCTCTCTTTTTCAATCAGAAATTCGACGTACTAACAACCCTCGCCTTCTAGCGGAACCACAGGATCCTACCAAGCCTGGGCCACCCTCGTCTCAGACCCCTCCTACACCTTCCCCTCCCTCCTCCCCTACTTCCAAAAATCCGTAACCTTCACATCCCCCAACTACGCCAAACGCACCGGCGGCGGTCCCGTCCTCTACAACGCCTCCGCATTCTCCTCCTCCCCTACATCCCCCCTCCACGTCTCCTACGCAAACTTCTGGCAACCCATAGCCACCTATCTCCAAAAAGCTTTCATCTCACTAGGCTTTGGGGCAATCCCAGGGTTCAATTCTGGCGAACTCATTGGATATGCAGAATTTACATGTTCCATAGATCCGCAAGCCAGCACGCGGAGTTCGGCCGAGACGGCGTTTCTGCAGAGTGCGCTTGGGAGGGAGAATTTGATGTTGTATCCGCAGACGTTGGCGGAGAGGATTTTGTTCGATGAGGGGATGGTGGCGATGGGTGTTAGTGTGAGTATGGCTGGGGTGCCTTTTGTTTTAGAGGCGAGGAAGGAGGTTATTCTTTCAGCTGGCGCGGTATGTCCACTTTACATTTCTTTTTTTGGGGTAAGAGGGAGCTATGCTGATGGTATGCCAGTTTCGCTCTCCGCAATTATTGATGGTTTCTGGCATTGGGCCGAAGGAAACGCTGGAGGGTCTTGGTATTCCGGTGCTTTCTGATTCTCAGGGGGTTGGTCAAAATATGAATGTGAGTTTTTGATGGCAGTTTGTGGTGGTAGAAACTAGCTGAAGGGAATTAGGATCAACCGTATTTCGAAGTAACTGTTAAGGTTAATGTTACAACGCAATCAGCACTCTTCAGTGATCCCGTTTACGCAGCACAAGCAACATCGGAATACCTGAACGAGCAAAAAGGACCACTGACATTACCTGGCGGAAGTGTAGCCGGTACGTATCCCCCTTCCCTCCCCCTACTAACCACCCAACTCACAAATCCAGCCTGGGAAAAACTCCCCTCCCACCTCCGCCGCAACCTCTCCAACAGCACCCTAACCATCCTCTCAAAGTATCCCTCCGACTGGCCCGAACTCGAACTCCTCCCCCTAGGCAGCACCACCTTCCCCACCAACGACACCTCCAACTACATGTCCCTCTCCTTCGCCCTGCTAACCACCACCTCCCTCGGAAACGTCACCATAAACTCCACCTCCACAACCGTAAACCCCCTCGTCTCCATAAACTACCTTTCCTCTGATTCCGACTGTGAACTCGCCATCCAAGCCTTCAAACGCGCGCGTGAAATCATCGCCGCGACGGGCTTGCAAGTTGGTGATGAGTATGCGCCGGGTCCGGGGGTGGTGAGCGATGAGGAGATTTTAGCGTTTTTGAAGGAGAGTGTGACGACTATTCATCATGCGAGTTGTACGAATGCGATGGGTAAGGTGGTTGATACGCAGGGGAGGGTTTTTGGCGTGCGGGCGTTGAGGGTTGTGGATGTGAGTATTTTTCCGCTTTTGCCGCCGGGGCATCCGCAGGCTACTGTTTGTAAGTGATCCATTCAACTCCCGGAATTTCGATGAGGGGATGTGCTGATGAGGATAGATGCGCTTGCAGAGAAGATTGCGGAGGAGATTTTGGGGACGTAGGATGGGTGGTGAGGAGGGAAGAGTTTGGATATTCTTCCTCTTTTCGTGGTCAATTTGGTAATCAATCTGACAGCTTTTCTTCTATCCGCTTTGAGGAGGTTATCAAAAAGAAATTCTTGGGGGCCCCCCACCCCCACCCCCACCCCTTTCCAGACTTAAGCGAGGCCTAGCTAGCGACTCGCCCTCGCCCTCAAGTTTCTCAACCCCCAATGCCACCCAACATACAGAATGCCGATGGGAGTTTTCTTCCGTGGCGCAGGAATGATGCTCCTCGTATTTTCTATGGCGCTTGAAGATGAAGTTTTTGAGACGGTAAGGCTGTACGAGAGAGCTGAGATGACGCACGCTCCTGAGTCCTGAGCTGTGTTTGAGTGCGGCGAGGACAATTCTCTGTATCAGTAATCAGCAATTCTTTCTTTTTCCCGAGGAGAGCAGGAGTTTCTAAAGGAGATATTAACACTACCGGTAGCAGAAGTATCAAATCCCGGAAGTTTCAACCCTAATATAATAGATTAAGCAGATCGGCCGTTGGCTTATTAGGTGTCAAAAAGCTACATCACGTGGGTAGTGGAGGGCGGCCGACGCACCTCGATTATGTAATACCAACAAGAATAGAGATTCAATCTCAAAGCCTTATGCTACGAAAAAAATACATATCAAAGGTGGAATTTTTCTTGGGTTAGGAGAGAATTCGTCCTTTTCTATCTTTTAACCCAAAAAACACCGAGGTCAAGAGAAATTCAATCTCACTACATTTCTGCGGCTCTATGGCGTCTTGTATACGAATTTTATAGGTCTTTATAGAAAGGCGGCCGCTGCTTACCTCATATATAAGAAGACGATCGACGTACCATCAAGTTCACTGTAAAGTACAGGGACATCCTTAATACATGCCTGATAGCGTTCGCTTCTGAAGCTCCTCGGCCAATTTAATGAACGACGGTGAGTGCTGTGGCCCCCGATAGAATAAGTTGTGTTTCCAGTAAGTAGAAAAGTATGGAGCGTATTATATCTTGAAGGAAATACACTTTCTGAAATTTTTATTTTTTCAGCCTAGCCTTACCTCTACTAAAAGCAGGAAAGGCACATCTAGAAGTATATAAGATAAGAAGGCATAGACGAATGATTTTATATTTCAGGCTAGGAAGGAGGAAAGCAAGAATAAACAGATGAGGTACGGCAGGCAGAGTCAGGTATTGCTGAAATCAATAGATCTTAACTACGACAGGATAGGAAGATTAAAACGATGTGCATCTTAGCACATCTGATTGCAAACCGGTGGATAAATAAATTTTTATCACTTTTATCCAGCCCATGTACTTTCGCGTAGGTGCGAATCGATCGGTACATATAGGTACATATTTGTCCCCCAAATCGAGTCGCACAGACACCTAGGGCTGTGGCGGTACCCAACATGCAGTCTTAGGCCATCATTCGTTTTCTCTTGCGAATCCACAGTCTTGCCTCGTAAGAAATGCCCATGAATTTTCTCCCTTATACTCTCGAAATCCCCCTCCTTTTTGAATTTTGAGTTTACTACTTTTGACAAGATGTCTTCAGCTAACACCACTTTGGCGAGCTCTGATTCTGAAAACGAGACTTTCAAACTTGAACAGAATATTGGTGAGGCAGTAGAGGCTGGAAGTGCGGAGGCAACACTTCTGGATTGGGATTCTGATGAGGATGTGGGAAACCCAAAGAATTGGAGTTTGAGGAAAAAGATTGGACATGTTGCTATTCCAGGAGTTTTGGGATTCGTCGTGTGGGTTTAATTTTCTCTTTTCAAGACCTTCCAATTCGACTCTCTCATTTTATGACTGGTTGCTAACAGAATGTGCGAAATTTAGGACGTTTGGTATATCGGTATACACCCCGGCTGTTTCTGTAGTTGCAGAAGTGGTGGGTGTAAGTGTTGAAGTATCGACTTTGGGTCTTTGCTTGTATTCTCTGGGTCTTGGTAAGTTTTGAAATTGAAATTATTCACTTCGCCGAATTTCAAACTGATACAGGTTAGCATTCGGACCTCTAATTGGAGCACCCATATCCGAAGCCAAAGGACGAAAAGCCGTCTACCTCTACACAATCCCAGTCTACCTCCTCTTCACCCTCGGAGCCGGCCTCTCAAAGAACATCACCTCTCTCCTCCTATGTCGCTTCTTCTCCGCCGTAGCTGGATCGCCTTCCTTAGCCCTTGGAGCCGGAACCATTGCTGATGTCTTCGACATGGCTCACGGAGGTGGATTAGCAGTCGTACTCCTTATCCAAACTTATTTTTTCGGTCCAGCTTTTGGTCCGCTCCTCAGCGGCTATACGATACAGTTGCAACATAGTTGGAAATGGTCAATGTGGGTCTTGCTCCTCGTCAGCGGTCCTCTTTATCTCGGTACTTTCTTCTCCAGCGAAACATCCAAAAAGGAAATCCTGAGAAGACGGGCTATTGAACGAGGACTTCCTCAACCACCAAAACCACCGGCTGGAGCTGCTCTCAAAGCATTATTTGCCGTCACTCTTTTTCGACCTCTGAAAATGCTGTTTACGGAACCCATTGCTGCTTTCCTCTCCATTTACACGGGATATGGTTATGGCCTGCTATTCAGCTTCTTTGGTGCCTATCCATATGTATTCCAAGGTGTTTACGGCTTTAGTGATGGAGAGGTTGGCTTAGCATTCCTGGCGATTACGGTGGGGACTTTAACGGCCGTTGTCACTTTTCTTGTGGCCCATAAAACTCGGTATCAAAAAGCTGCAGCGAGAACACCACCTGGAACAATGGTAACACCCGAGGAAAGACTTTATACTGCCATGTTAGGTTCTTTTGGTATTCCGATTTCGTTGTTTTGGTTTGCTTGGTCCGCGAAAGCAGATGTTCATGTGAGTCGCTACCCCTTTTCTGTCTCCGAAATCTTCGTGGCACGTCCCACACCTTTCCAAATTATGACAACCTCACAACTGAAACGTTGCTAACATAATATTTCATACAGTGGATAGTCCCCATCCTGGCCGGCGTACCATTCGGCTGGGGAATGTGTGCGCTATTCGTAAGTCCCACCACCGAAGGCTTCGTCCCCTCACTTTCCTAACATACCCCACAGATAAGCAGTATAACATACCTCGTCGATACATACGGAGCGCTTTACGGTGCCTCAGCAGTTGCCGCAAACGGTTTCCTCAGATTCCTAGCCGGATCAGCATTCCCACTTTTCACGCTCCAAATGTATCGTGCATTAGGTATCGGATGGGCAACCAGTCTGCTCGGTTTTGTCTCTCTCGCACTGTTACCTATTCCGTGGGTCTTTTATAAATGGGGGCCTGTATTGCGTGCGAAGAGCAGTTTCAAGTGAATGTTTTCAATGTGTGGTGTAGTAAAAAGTATCACTTCTGTGTATACAGTTAACAGCCGGGAATGGGGTTACAAACAACAAGATATAAATAGTGTACGGTAGGCTATGGTACAGAAATCGCCTGAATTTGCTACAAAAAACAACTCTCAAACATTTCCTTCTCGACTTCAAGCCCTGAGCCCTCAACCAGTAACATCAAATTGCATCGCAACGGACGGCGGATGTCACTACAGTATTTCCATCTTTACATTGCACAATTCCCTCCCCCTGTCATCATTCCATTTTCCAATTCTCGAAAAGTACGAATTCCAGAGATTTTTCTCCGGGTAACCCAGATGTGCGGGGTATCCCCGGGTAAGCCTGAGAGAATAAGCGATCTCCGGGTAACCGAGTGGGATTAACCGTTCCTTGGTAATCGCGCAAATCGCGATCTCCACAATGCAAACACATTGCAGTATGTATTTATTTGTCTTGATTTACATCATACATCACATCTGCAACATCCACCAGATCTAAAAACACGAAGTGCAAAGAATACTACATGAATTAGTTTTTAGAGTACCACCAACCTGTCTCTTCCGCAGTATCTCTATTCACTCTTACAGGTCTGGCACAAAGAGGGTCAAATAAGAGAAATTCTGAAACCAGGAGAACTCCCCCATCGAATCTCAAGTCTCTATGACGAAATTGCTCAATGAAACAAAAAACGGGAGAGGTGTGGTGTTTTAAACCGATCAATGCGGCCATAAAATTCGCTTACTGTATCATAGTACAAGAACTCGCTGATTCCCCCTTCAAAACTCCGCCCAAAAGCCTCAATATTACGCAACTCCATCTTTCCATTCCCATCAACACACCCCCTCCCTGTACCAGTTCGCTATGTAAAGTAACCCCCCCACGTGCACTCGTTGATGGACTTCCACCTATCCCGCCTCTCCTTCTCATCCAACAAATGTTGATTGAACTCCATCACCTTTCGAGCATATCTCTTCCTCAACATCGGAATAGGAAGCTCAGAGATGTTTTCGCGGCATCCATAAAGAGACTCAACGCTTTCCAGAGTAACAAGAAAACTGTCCCTGGGATGGCGAATTTGTTGACATGGCATAAGACTATGTTTCCAATGGCTTCCTACAAGCTTACCATCTACCCCCAAAAGATCCCCAAAAATATTCATACTGGAGCGGCAAATCTGCATTTGTCGAAACTTGTCATATTCAGGCGCACAGCTCCAATAGCACACCTCAGACTTAGACTCATCGAGGAGAACGAAAAACCACCATTCACCAGAGCCGAGATTGAGATTGTGAAGATTCATGACGAAGGCATGCAACCATGGTCTTTGACCCCTAGTCAAATCCAACCGACTCTGAAAACCAGGTTCACATATGTTCAAAATTGGCTGTTTGGGCATATGTATTGGCTGCCCTTGAAAAGGCCAAAAGGTCCTGGCAATGGTCATGATCATCTCTGACTGAGTAACGGAATCAGGGTTTCCTGAACTTGATTGGGGATTGGTCATGGCACGATTTTGTAAATTTTCCAGAGTATCTATCCAGCTGCTCCTTCGGCGAGAAATCTGTTGTCCCGAATCAAATGTCGACGTATTTCTGATAGGAGGAGGTGTAAAATCATCATCATTAATTAGGTCCACTGGATTTGACGCAGATCCACCAGCCTTTGTTAGGTGAGATGTGGAATCGGTCGTTAAGTCTACCGGCTTTGGTGCAGATTGACCACCGTTTTCTATGAGAGATGAAGTGGCTGCAGGACGTCGTGTTGTCACAGTCTGGGGCATCTTGATAGGCGGTAAGGTAATTGGTAGCGCAGGACGATGTATGTGCAGGACGCCATTTTGGTCAACTACTGGCTGCATAGTTGAATTCTCAAACCCAAGTGGTCTCCTCGTTTCTACATTAACATATAAGCCTTGCTGCGCATTCATCATTGCTTCCATTTCCTTAAATTCCTTTGATTGTCTGTATTGTTCAACCATTGAAGATCTTTGCATGCTCCCAGCATCCGTTTGTGCCTGCTTCCGTGCTGCTTTTGCCGTCACTTTTTGTTTTCTCCCTACTGCCTTTCTTTTATTTACTCGTGTGTTTTGTCCAGTCATTGAAGATGTTTGCACGTTATCTTTTCGTACCTGTTTCTGGGCTGCTTTTACCGTCGCTTGTCTTGGTTGCGGGCTTGGAGATATTGGCGTGCCCTCCCCCGGGTGCCCGTTGGGGTTTATTGGGGTCCATCCAGAGGACTTTATTTGCAGTTTTTCTGGTGTTACTTGATCAGTGGCAAGGCTGTCGATGTCTGGTAGCCGAGGAGACATACCCGTTGAGACGTTGTTGAGGTTTTGTGCTAGAGTTGTGGTTTTTTGCTTTTCATCTTCCTTCAATATCTCTGATTCGCTCATCTCCGTTTTATTTAAGCGTCTTTGCTGCTTTCTAGGCGGTGTTTCAGCGGAATGGTGGCTTTTAGAGAGCATCCGGCGACCCAACATGCTGGAGGTAAAACCGCTCAGAGCCGAAATTGGGCGAGAAATGGCGTTATTTGGTTGTCTCGGAGGAGTTACGACTTCGAAGTTTTGCGCTAGAGTTATGGTTTTTTGCTTTTCATCTTCCTTCAATATCTCTGATTCGCTCATCCCCGTTTTATTTAAGCGTCTTTGCTGCTTTCTAGGCGGTGTCTCAGCGGAATGGTGGCTTTTAGAGAGCATCCGGCGACCCAACATGCTAGAAGTAAAACCACTCAGAGCCGAAATTGGGCGAGAAATAACGTTATTTGGTTGTCTCTGAGGAGTTGAGACGTCGAATTTTTGCTCAACAACTGCCGAGGTCACTCCAATCGCTGTTTCGGTTGCTATCTCAGTTGCCTTACTTAAATCCGCAATTGCTCCATTTGAGTCTTCAGCTTCTTCCGTCGTTGAAATCGTAGCTCCTGCTAGGTAAGAAGGATCTCTCGACTCTACCGACATTCCAGGTCTCTCTTCAAAATCCTCGACTCCCAATTCTATCTCATCTCTCTCCTGTCTATCTGTTGCTTTCTTGCTCATTCCCCCGGGCCATTTTTTCTTCGGTTCTTCTCTGCGCTTCGGTCCCCCTCGTTCCCGCAATCCCTCTTTCTCCTCCAATCCCGCCTTGTTCTTAAATTTCGTCTTTCTCATCTCTTTTCTCTCTTTCGCTCTCGCTGCTCTCGCTCTCGCTACCTCCTTCTTGTCGAATTTCAGACGAGCCAAGTCCCCAGAACAAAAGGAATCAAGTTCAGCATTGAGTAGTTCCGTTGCATCTTTGTCTGCTATCTGTCCAGCATCTGTATCTTTATCATCGTCACCACCTTCGAGTTGCCGCTGACCAGACCCATTTCCTCTCTCTTTTCGCAGTGCTTCCAATTCTCCGGGCTCTCCAAGCGAACGATCGAGAGAGAACTTTGTGACATCTCCGAGTCCAGTAGCGCGAGGTATCGAAGGGGTTGTTTTTTCGTCTCTGGCCTGCTCACGCGGGGTTTCCTGGCATTCATGCGAGACATTGGGAGATATCGAATCAGGGACCACATCCTGATCGGTAGTGACTGAAAGTTGTTGCAATCCATCTCGTTCCGGGTGAGGGATATTCATCTCTCCGTGTGTACTTGGTTGTCTGAAGAGTCGTAGTGCAGTCAGAATGGATTCGAAATTTGTCAAACGTGTGAGCGACTGGTGCTGTGATGACAGCTAGTATTGGTGAGTATTTTTTAGGTGATGCTGATATCGCTAATTGTTGTTTCTTGAACTGAGTTCCAAAAGATGGTGTGGATTATGTTGTACGTTGTATTGGTAGAGAATTTCCGACACGATGGGGCAACTTTTCGTGCATGAAGGCTCCGTTGGGAGGAAAGAGCAGTCAAGTTCGTTCCTGCCTTACCCCCTTGAATATCTCGCTTAAATTTGTTCCCGCGGGAAGGGGCAGGAACGACTCGCCAAAAACCAACGCCAGCTGTCGAGCTTCCACTAAAATGAACTTATCTTTATGCCTACTTGGTAAATACCTAGTTCGGAATGAGAAGTCAACTGCTGTAGCAGACTGGCTTGCAGGTGCACTGCTACGGCCGTGTGCGTGCTAAAGGGGGTTGACCACGTGACACAGGGACGTGCACACCTACCCATCCACTCCATCTCAACTTTCGTACGCGATCAGCTCTTCACGCATTCTGCACTCCAGGAATACACCACCTATACTTGTACCTCTCTTCAGCTTAAAATCTTTCACACTACTTACGTTGCCCATGATCAGCGGTCAGTATTGTCAGCTCACAACCACCCGAACAGCAAAAAACCCCGACAGACAACCAAGAATATATAGTAGAGCAAACCGCAATAAATGAAACATGATAAGAGGGGGTACATAGATGAATGAATGAGATTATAACTATCTAATATCTATGAGGATCTACTCAAATTGTTCAGATCGAGTTGCAGTTGACACGGCCAAGATCTACTTGCAGGTTTCAACCAAATCTGCTTCTTCCTTTCTCACTTGAAAATCATACCTTGACCGGGGTTGCAGAAATCTATAAAAAATCGAATCATCCTCCCTCCCTCCTCCCTCCTTCCATTTTCCAGCTCTCCAGCCTTCCAACCCCCCTTCCCGAACATCAAACAACCAACTCCCCCTTCCCCTCCACATCACTATTACTCGCCGTCCCACTCCCCCTCTTCTCCCCCACCTCCTCACCCCCATCCAGCCCATCCCCTCCCACCACTGCCCCCCTACTCCACCACCTCCCCCAACTCACACCCCCCCTCCCCTCCATCCCCCCAAACGCCCACGCCGGATGAAAAGCATTCAACACCGCACAAGCAACCACAACCATAACACCCTCAAACCCAACAAAAAGCCACTGCTTCCTAATCAAACTCCCCGTCCATCCCTCCGCCAACTCCACAACCCTATACACACTTCTCCAAAACACACACACCGTCGCCAACGTCAACGCAATCAAAAAACCCTTGAACTTCCAACTCTTTCTCAGCTCCACGAACTGCGGATTTTGGTCAAAGGCGATAGAGCCCAGGGATTTGTGACGACGATAGGTGCGCAGTGCAAAGTCGAGGGATAGGAGCATGAAGATTGCGAGCGTGAGGACTTGGAAGGAGAGGCCTGCGATCATGATGTTGTTTCCCGGTGTGGGGTTGCCGTTGTCGTGGGAGGCGGAGGAGGCGAGACCACCGCCTGCCGCTTGGAGGAGGAGGGAGAGGATGTCGCAGGGGATGAACTGGGTGTGTTAGCTGATGTATAAACGCGTTGATATCCACATCAACAACAACAATAATACAACATCCAGTATTCCTAAGCTCTGCTCGCAATCCTGCTTGCAAATTTACCAAGAAAATTGGTAACGGAAGCCCAAGAAAGAATGAAGTTGAAAATAAAACGAGGGTAAGAAGTCAGATTAGGGCATGAGAATCGAACAAATATAAAAAGGACGTACGATTCGAGTATAACTCTCCGGTCTAATCCTCGAATTCTCCGGCCCAAAGGCATACACAATCCTCCTCAAACACAAATAAATCCCACCCGCCATAAACGCCGGCGCAATCGTCAAACACACAATCTGCATCAAAAACCCACTATCATCCCACTGATTCTTCCAACTCATAATCCGACCTTCATAGCCAATAACCTCTAAAATCACACCCGAAACCATGGCGACTGTAAAGGCAGTCGCTCGGCGGGTTAAAGCATAAGTGACGAGGTAGCTGAGGAGGGAGAGACCAAAGAGCGTTATGAAGACGGAGTTGGAGGCTAGGTTGACGCGGTAGTAGTAGTAGGAGGTGCTGATGGCGCAGGTGGAGAGCGTGCAGTTTGCGTATTGGTTTGGGTCGGAGCGGGTGAGGATGTGGGGGATGGGAGCTGGGAAGGAGGCCATGGTTGTAATTGAGGTGGGAAGTTGAGAAGAGAAGAGTAGATTTCAATGAGAAATAGAGAATGAAATATTTTTGCAAGTAACACGGTCAGATGTAAGCGCAAGCCTGAGGTTTGAAGCCTTGACCTTGAACTGTTTCCTCGTCGACCGACGCAGATATTTGAACTCTTTTGATATACCGGTAGAGGATAAAAATTCAAAATGAGAAGACTAGGCAGCAACTAAATAAAAAGAAAACGAAAACATATCTCACCAACGCTTACCGTCCCTACCGAATTCAACTCTATCTCCATCGTTTGTCTCACTGGCCAAACCTCCATCAAAATGCGGCACATAAACACAAGGCTCTCGGAAAGGCCAAATGACGATTCGGTTCCAACCGGTCGGTTCGGTGCGGCGAAACCAGACTATCCGTCCCTATACCACATCTAGAACTTCGCTTCGCATTCGTTTGTGGCGTCCTACCTGAGTCTGACATCGTATCTCAACGCCGAATCGTTGAGCGGCCGCTGGTGTCAGTAATCTGTCCGAGAGCTTGATGGCGAGCTTGGGATGGTGTTATTGGATGGGAAGACAGCAAGGTCGAAATCTCTATCTAGTTCCTATGAAATGTCGAGATTTCGAGATAGAAATTGGTTCGAGAAGATGTGAGTTACAAAGACTGGACGGCCAAAGTCGCTTGAAAACATAGCAGGCGTGGGGGTAGGTACGTACCGATCGGAGAAATTCCTATACGAAGCTCATTCATTCTCTGATTAGTCGCCCTTCCGGCTCCAGCAACCAGTGACATACTCAAGCTATCCGAGTTTCGGGAAGAGCTTCAAAACCACAACCACTGATTCGGATAACTAGCTCTTGAAAAATGAAGAAATCGGCAACGTAAAGCAAAAAACGACGCTGGAAGCAAACACTGATACCGAAACACTTCCCATGCAAGAAACCCCCCCCCCAAAAAAAAGCGCCAAAAAAAATCAAAATCAAAATCAAACCCCTCTCCCCCCTTACCCGTACAATACAACACAACACCAAAACATCCCTTCATCCCCATCGCACTCGCCCCTCCAACCCTCCATCCCTAGTACCAAGCGCCTCGCACAATCCAACCATCCCCTCCCTCTCGCATTTTGTTGCAAATCGCGCGTGTTGGCCGTCGGCGAAAACGAAATCCTGGGGGCGGAGAAAGGAAGGAAGGGATTTCGAAGAAAATAGGTGGCGCAAGGGGGGAACTAGATATGCGGGCGTCCGCGGGATTGTGTAACCATACGATCAAGCTCCATCAGGAATAGGAAAAGTTAAGCGAAGTCCCATGTTGAAATGGGAGGACTTGGGACGAGTAGCCAACTTCAACAATAGCCGACACAGGCAACCCTTCCCGGCGCAGATAACATCGACCACATATCAGACGATATCAAAGCGTCAGCCCAACTCACGTACAGCGAGCGTAGTCTAGACCTCTTAGCCATTCAAATTCAAAATGTTGCTCAAAATCAAAAACTTCATGTTGGTCTATGATATGATACAGTATGGAATTGTTTCCCCCATGCTAAACCAGACCCAAAAATAATGACGTTCGTCATCCATGCCCGATACACTTTTGTTTTTTATCATACAAGATCCCACGGTGATTTTCCTAGATCACTGCACCTTTTTCCCTCCCTTTGTGAGCTTCAATGGAACTGGCTTGCTCCATAACCATAACGCAACAAATGCAACCCATCCGGTAACGGTAGCTCCGATACCCGCAATCCAAGGCCAAGCTCCTGAGATGACCCAACTTCGGGGATATTCATCGTGAGCAAAGTGACGAACAGTGACGGTGTTCTTCTCCTCAAGATTGGTGTAGAATGGTCTCTTGTAGTTGATCTTGAAGTTAAAGATACCGTGTTGGTCTGGCAGCTTAAAGCTGGTAGTGTAGACTGCGGAGGTAGGGGTGGTCTTTGCGACTGTGAGGGGTAGACGGTGGAAGGGTGAAAGCATGGAGAATTCCAATTGGACAATATCGCCAGTTGGTGGGGTGAAAGGAACCCATTTATCCCAGGAGTATTCAGAGAGTTCGATCGAGTATGTCTAAAGGAGAATTAGCAAGTATTTCAAATGAATATCCACATGTTCAGCTTACCGCATCGTTCTTGACTCTGTAAATCTTTGGGTTAGAGATGTTGCTTGCAGCACCTTCCTCGTTAAGGTGGTGCTCAATGTTAATGGTCTTCAGAACACCAATTTCCTTGAATGTCCAGCCGGTAACCTCCTTTGCGAAAGCCTGGTTGGATGTCTGGACATCTCCGCCTCTTGGAGCTCCAGTCAAACCAGCGCTTCTCTTAACCTTGGCATCAAACCAGGCATCCTCCAACATCTCAGCTGAACCAACAACTGTGAATCGCGCAGAGTTTCTAGCCTGCATTGAGGTGATCAAGGAGAGTTGCTGGCCAACTGCGAATGGGTCCTCGGCGCTCTCAACATCGTCCTTGGGGCTGTAAGAGTATGCGGAACGAGGAGCTCTCAAGATAGGAGTCAAGAGAGGGCTGTTGTTTCCAAGAACCTGTCCAACACCTCTTGGGAATGCAATGGCCTCTCCTCCCTTGCCCTCACCCTTGAAGAAATTCTTGACATCTGGTCGGATGGCATCTGGTCTTGGAACAAGGACAACATCGTGCTGCTCAGCGGCGCTTAAGGTGTCATAGTTGAAATGATCGACTACGAAGGCTGTTCGATCGGTAGGAAGGTGGATATCGAGTTCGAGAAGTAACGACACCAGCGCGGTTGGGGTTGGGTTCGAGGGAGAGAGGGTCAAGAGGATGTTTCCGCCCGCATTGATGAACTCGAGGATAATCTTGGGAGTCAATTGTGGTCCAAGTCCTATGAAATGTCAAAAATTGATATTGCATGTCCATTCCAGCTCGATCATACCTTTGGATTTGGAGGGGAGAATGAGTAGGTGGTCGTAGTTTCTCTCGCCCAACTTGAATAGCGCAACAGAGTCGCTTTTTGGTGATTCAAATGTAATTTGGAAGCCTCGAGCTGTAGTTTTTCAACATTAGCGTCTGCCAAAGTAAAATAATATGCGCAATTGCCGAATTTGCCAAAAAGATGTTCATTACCTTCAAGATCTGCGATATACTTGGAGTACTTGGACTTTTCGGCCAATTCCTCTAAAACAATCAATAATTGGTTTCCACCGGAGCTGACCGCCTGGGCGACGGCAGCAAATGCCAGCAGCAGAAAAGAAAGAATCCACCGCATTGTCGTTGGTGATAGTTTGTGTAGTTTCCTCAAACCTCGCGCTGTCTCGTTGCGTTGCGTGGAGCTTCAGGAAACGTATGCAAATGCCAAGACTGGAGATTGGGATCATTGGTTTTTCCGGGCCCCGAGATGGTCCAAGCTTCCTTCGATTCCGACCTCAACTCATCCATGGGACGAGCTTGAATTCCAGAAGTCGAAGTAAAGTGCGCGATAAGCCGAACACCACAAGAACCACGGGAAGGACAATTGCTATAGAAAAACTAGGTGAGGATATAAATTATGCCATTGAATGCGCCGTGCTGAGCTGACCTATCTAGACATCATCATGTCCGCCAAACCTCAATTCTGGCTCCAGCCCCTGCGATACCTCCGCTGGGCGCACGTCGCGAAGCCTGCCATCTTCTACTCGCTGGTTATTGGCACAATGGGACCGGTCACTGTTGTTGCGGCGCCACCGATTCGAAGGGCGTTTGGAGACTACCAGAGGCCAGAGATCCCGCTCACATACCCGAGTTGGTTCCCCCGCCGCTTCAATTGAAATCGCACCAAGAGAAATGCTGTGGCTAACCTTTGATTTCCAGTTCCTTCCGGCCCCAGAAAAGAAATTACAGGCTACGACGACGAATAAATCAATTTGCGGGGAGTGTACCGAGCGAGTGCGGGGAGAATGGGTTGGGGACGTGTACATATACCGGCGTTATGAGAATGGAACAATACCACCGAAAATCCATCGAGTTGCGCGATTGCCGTTTCTAAACTTGTCTACGGGTGGCTAGGAGGATTTCCTTCGGACATTGGGCCAATTGAGCTAGTGGAGGGAGCGAACCCGTTCAAAACGATGGAAACCGATTCAAGAATCTTCCGAGTCTTACATCAACAGAGATTATTAGACTCTCCAATATTTGGATATAGCGTTTTGCTCTTTTCTTTCCAGTTGACATTTTGTTTTGCGTTCAAGTTTCAAGTTTGGCACCTGCAGTATGTATGTCTGTGTCACTGGAAGAGATTTGGAACCAGCAAAAAGCTACAGAAACTGCGTTCACGCATGGCAAGGCCATGAGCACTTCTGCCTATAGCAGGAACTAGATACTTCTAGTATATTATTGCAGCTCATTTGGTCGTCAGATTTGACTAGCCCCACATGCCATCACTACACAAGTGTCACTGCAAAAATCACAAGTCACAGTTCAGTTCACACAAAGAAAAACATATTTACGTTCAAGACCAATGTAATTCATTCATTTCGTTATTCCTCCTATTCATTAACAATCAGCCCACAATCCATCCGTATCCCTCCACAAACAATCAAAGCAATTCATTTTCTTCATATCAAAGAGACAAGGACTCACCTTCTCGAATAATCCCTCATCTCATCTCTCCTTCGTTGTCGTTCCGCCACCACGCCAGGAAGCCTCAACGCCCTCATACCCTTGTTCTTCTGCTGCCGCACGCGTTTCCTCAGACAGTACATTATCCCAGCTGAAATGAGGCCGACGCCTGTTGCGACGCAGATGAGTACTATGATGAAGGTCATTTCTTCGTGGGGCATGCCTATTACTGAGCTGTCTTGAGCTTGTGCCGTGGGATGAGATGTAGCGGTGCTAAGCGTGTTGGTACTTTGCGTTTGAGGGGTGGGTTGGATGGGAAGTGTGGTTTGGGGGGTTGTGGTTGGTTGTGATGTGCTAGATACCGTACTTGAGAGTATGGCATTTGGATTTTGAAAGCCGGCTGCCGCGTTCAAAGTCGGGAGTTGTGAGATGCTGGTTTGTGGGATGAGTGTTGCTGCGAGAGTTGGTGTGCTGGTAGATATGTCATTACTCTCTGCCAGTTGAGATTCGCTGAGAGCAATACTGCTACTGCTTCCCACCCCTTGAAATCCAGCCGAAGCTCCAAAAGTTGGCGGCGGGTTAACACTGGTTTGTGGGACTAGTGTCTCTACCACAACTGTCAATGTCTGTACACTCTCCAACCCTTGGAATTCAGAGAGAGGAGATGGGGTGGAGATGCTGGTTTGTGCTGCTATTGGCAAGATCTCGAGTATGAACGTACAGGGAGGCGTATATGTCGCTGTCGCCGTTTCTGTTTCCGACTGCGTTTGGCTGGTAACATTGCGGAAGTTATACACTTGTCGATTAATCCCTCGATATTCAACCATATTAAAAAATATGGCTAGGATGAAAAGTGGGTTGATGTTGGTCATTGTGGAAATGACATGGTTATGCTGTGTTCGTCGCATTTGTGTGTGGTGTGTGTTATTTTTCTTACTTTTGCTCTTTTGTTATTTTGGGGAAGAAAGGCGACATGAGAGAATGCGTTTGTTATAATGTTTATTCATTGTTTTCGATTCACATTGTTCGAGATGGCCATTGTTGTGGTGAAAGGGAATGCATTGCTATTGGATGGTGGTTAGTTGTGTGGTAAATGTCTTTCTTCAGTTCTTTGTTGTGGCGTCGAGTAGTGCGACATTGCCTTTGTTAATGTGTATGATTAGTGACTACCTTTTTGCGGTTTTGATGGCGGCCCGGGTGTGAGTCTTGAGATTTGAGAGGGAGTGTTCTTTTATTTGGTGGGTTGGGAATTATTAAAGGGGTGTGATTCGTCTCTGGCAGATTTACTGACTTGCAAGGTTTAGACAGTAGTTTCTTTTTCTTTTCCTTTTACGTCTTTTTATTTCCCGGAAATTGTTAAGCTGTTTTGGCGGGACGTTACCGAAGATTGGTGATGTCGGCTTGAGTGAGTCTGATTATCGATCCGCATGGCAGATCGGCTACTTACTTTAATAGCTCGTTAGCACCAACACAAGTTACCATGGATTCATATCTCGAGCACTAAACAGCAAGCTGTGAATCGCATATTAGGGTGGTATTACTTTTATTATTTGTTAAGTTATCGCAAATTCACTACAGAATTGCCTTCACCCCTCACTCTACTAATCTGCTTCTCGTCCCTACCTCATGTCGTCAAAACAGCGACCTCATAATTATCAATCTCAAACCCAAAAAGTCCCCCAGCCCCAGCCGTAAGTGTCGTCACTCTCTTCTCAACAACACTAACCGCAATCGGCGCCGTCCAGTTATACGCATTAGCACTCAAACCATCTGGCGCACTAAGCACCGTCAACGTCGCTTGAGCACCTTCTTCTACGCCCTCGAATGTGATGTTGAACGGCACAGGAGCCGTGGCGTTGTATGTTGCGATTTTGAAGACGTATTTTCCGGGTTCGTTGACACCTGCGACCCAGAAAGCGGGTGAGAATGAGGAGTTTGTGACGGCGGGTACGGTCTCGTTGTGACGGTTGTTGGAGAAGAGGGAGAAGACTTCGTAGGAGACGGAGAGGACGGTTTGTTCGGGGTCGGCGGTGAAAGATATAAGATCGGGCTGTTCCCCAAACATCAGCTCGCGACCTTCGCCAGCACAAGCGAGAAAGAAAGGGGGGGACAAAACTTACAGTCCAGTTAAACCAATTCAAATTCTGAAAGCCCGGCGCATACGCCATGCCCATAATCGCATCACCGTTCCTCTCCGCCCCAATATTGAATACAGCCTCCGCGATAGCACCCGCCCAATAACTCCAAGGCAAGAGCGGCGCATCCCAATCTACCTCCACAATCTCCCCCAACACATTCCCCTGCACGATCGCATATTCCATAACCATCGTCTTAAACTCCCTGGACGCATGATCGAAATAATCAAACCAAGAAACCAGCAGATCTGGCGTGGAATAAGTGTGGAAATCAGTGTATGAAGGGTTGGATGTGCCGTTGCCGGCGTAGGCCGTGTAGTCGCTGGCGGAGGAAACGACGTGGATGTGGGGATAGACGGCGCTGATGGCATCGTAGAACATGGGGAAGCGGTAGGCGGAGTAGGTGGAGGAGCCTAAAAGATAGGGTTAGCTTGGTGCGCAACCATGTTGTATATCTGGGGGAGGAGAATGACCGTTTGTGTACAAATGATCCTCATTCCCGATTTCGACGTAGTTTACGGTGAAGGGCTCGGGGTAGCCTAGGGAGGCGCGGAGGGCGCCGTAGGTTGTGTTTGTGGGGCCGAGGAGGAATTCGAGTTCCTTTTTGGTGAGAAACTGATGTTAGTTTCTGTTTTCAAAGGGGATTTAGGGGCGGAGAAAAGAGAATATTGATGATGCAAGGTGAGCTCCTTGAGTTAAGGCTGACTCCATGCCTCAAGAAGCATTCCGGGATGGAGAAAAATTGATATGAAGGAATGGAAACTTACATCCATGGCAGTATCAACCCAAGGAACAAGTTCCTCCGGGGTGAGGATGTGCCCAACATCATTACCAAGATACATACCAGCCCAAACCGCTAGCACTATTTCAGCACCCAAGTCCTCAGCCCACTGCCAAAGCGATTAGTTCGCAGCTTTCGAGTAATTGCTCGAGGTGGAAACTCACCTCCATGTATTCAATGAGTCCAAGCCCATCCGTATTCTGATATCCCCAAGTTCCAGGTCTGCCAGGACGCTCTTTGAGAGGACCGATCGTGTTATTCCAAACCCATGGATAGTGGTAGATGTCTCCCTCACTACACTCATCAGCATTTGCATGTTCTAACTTCGCACATACGACAAATAAAACTTACATATTATTTCCTCCAGGAGCTCTCAAGAAACTAGGATTCGTAGCTTTCAAAGCCTCCATAAGTTCCGGACGGTTCCCATTAGGTCTATCATTGTACGTCGGTGGGAAAAGACTAATCAAATTGAAATTGATCGTTTCGGGGGTGGCATCGAATTCAATGGCAAAAGTATTATTGCTGTTTGGAGCAGCTGTCGTTGGCTCCAGTTCAAAAGTATGTTCCACCCATGTTTCAGACTCGGAATTAGAAGGGAGATCCACACTCGCAAAGACCTCGTCAGTGAGATTCGATTGAAGCTTGACTGTGAATGTTCCATTGTACGCTCCCAACGCCCAAAAACTCCCAGTGTATTTTTGCGGTTTGACATGGATACCCCACCATCCTGGATTGAGAAGTCCAATCTTGGAGCTGTTTCCATTAGAAGCAACGGCAATCGAGGTAGGGAGAACCGAGGAAAGGGGAATGGATGTATTCTGTAACTCGAAGATTGCTCCTCCAATTGGTTCCCACGGCGTGAGGGTAGCTGGAAATGGAACAGATGCTTGGAAAGCTCGATTCTGGATCAATTCTGCATAGATGCCTCCATCTCCAGAATGGCTGATATCCTAATTGCCTAGTAAGTAGTTCGTTTTGAAGAACAGGAACAAAGGATTCTAAAATTACCTCGAACATGAGACCATACATCAACGGAGAAGAAACATTGCCGCCCGTAGCTGCAACCGAAATGTCAATAGCCCGCACCACAGCTGCCAGCAACGAAAGAGAAACTAATTGCTTGAACATTCTGGCAATTGGCATGCAAAACGAAGATGCTAAAAAGTCAGGTACCTACCTAGCTACCCATGAGCAGACAGCTATGAGTTATAGCTTCTTCACATGCTCACTTGTACATTTTCCCCTCACCTACCTCCGGCTGGATGGCCATATTTTTCTTCCCAACTTTTTTGCAGGGTAGAGCTCATGCCAGAGACAGCAGGTGAGTGTCACCAACGACCCATGGGCAAGGTACGATGCACCAAAGTAGGCACGAGGCTAAATGGACTTCAAGCATCAGACGAATTACCGACGCGCCATGTCCCTCTCTCCTTTCTGATTGAAGCGCATCTCGGCTAGTGACATGCAGCGTCTCGACGGAATAATTCTGAGAAACCGGGGGTTACCCCATATGGGGAAAAGCTGGGGAAAGCGTCCAAGTGGGGGTGAGAGATTTCTCGGTAAACGCTACTGAGAGGAGGGGTAGCCAATCGCGATAGTTGGTTGTTGTTATTGACTGGTTGTGAATCATGGGGAAGTGGATGTTGTACATAAGACCGGGGAAATCGGGGATTGCACGATGCCGAGGAATAATATTAACAACTGACAACGACGAGGAAATTTGACGTCATGAAGAAAGTCCACTTGCTCGCGATTCGGATTAATTTATTGCACCAATTAATTCGCGGGCTTATTTCTCTGCTTTGAAGACATTGGGCTAAAATCCTTTTCAAAAAGGACTTATACAGCAAGCGCCTTGCGCTATTTCACCTCACTGCCTCAGGGCTTTGGAACTTCAATTCTGAGGACTATTTCTGAGAAGCATCAAAGGACAAGGTTATCGAAATAATCTATCAACTTCTCATCTCACCGCCTCTTTGTGAACTTTATTAATAACTCTCCCATCCCTCGGGCACAACCCAATCTACACGTCAATGAAAGACCCGAGTAGAGAACTAGGAATATCCCACAAAATCAATCAAGTTGATCTCCACTCTAAATCAGGGCAGTCAATTACCCCGTGATAAGAAAAGCCTTTGGCCAAGCATGGATATTGCGGGGTCCAGAGCTTGAACTTCTTTAGCTTAAAGTTAGCTTAACTCTAAGTCGTTCAACCCTGTTGTCATCTTTCAAAAATGACATGGGTTGTCTTGACAAACCCTTTCGCTTGCTCGGAAGCTAAGTCTTATGCCTTGTCTTGACTCTAGCACTATCCTCGAAAGCAAGCAATTTCCTCTTAAGCACTCCCATAAAAATACAATTGCAGTTACAGAACAGCTCAACGAACTGGGAAGAAATTCAAGTGCAGCACAATGTAATTTGAAGGTAGATTTCTCGGGCTCCGATTTTTCCTCGGGGGTAGGAGGCAACGGGTACAATAAAGTGGTAAGTGATAACATTGACATGATTCCATCACTTGAAGATAACTACGCCGCCTTTTGTGATAATCAGCAGCAGGAAAATCGACGTAACTTTCGTTGGTAACGATCTCAGCCTCTACTGCTCATCAACTCGAAAGCGGAGGAAGTCAAAAAGAATGAGGAGGAAATTCCATAAAGCCAGCAGAAAAGCACTGGTAGTCATCCCATAAATTTCTTTTCGAACTGCTTTTCATCGCGCTGACTTGGGTACTCTAGCCGTCAAGATATAGCGCTGGTGCTCACTTGAGAGAAGTGGTGATTAAAGGCCGTAGGTTGACTAGCAAGTTCTTGACATGCTTGTGCGGCTCACTTGAACCTGCAACGCCCAAGTTCTCTGCAGCCACATCATCGCCAAACCCCAAACATACTCTCTATCACACAACCTCACCTTCACCTTCACCATCAACAAACCTCACTTCATCGACACACCTCACTCCATCGGCTCAACCTCAACCTCCGCCCTCCGACGCACCGCCCTCTCCCAGCCCATCATAACCCCAATTAGCGAATCCATTTTCACCAATCAGATCCCGAAGTCCTTAAGCCCCTAGTTCAGTTGGTTCCTCGGAGCCCAGATTCCCAATGGAAGAAGTCCTTAGGTGTAAGCTTAGTTCAGGTGAGCGCGTACGGCGGCGCTTCAGTGTGGTGGATTGCGGGCACTCTCGAGGTGGTGTTTAAACGGCTTCGGCAGGGGTGGAGTTTTGCTGTTTTTTGCTATTGTATCTTGGGTGGAATTTTTTTGGGGGGGTTCTTTGAACTGCGCGCGTGGAGCGCCTTCAACATCCCAAATGGAATTACGATTGGGACGCGCAAGTAATCACGCGCCCCAACGGTAAAAAAAAAGTTGTTCCTCTTCCCGCGGGCATGCCTATATTCTTTGTCGCGTGTTGATATGGCTGCCGTTTCGATCGGTTGTCGTGCGCGTAGCATCAGGATGTAGAAACAACAGGCTTTCGAAATCCTGTCCCTACCTAAGCAGAGAATCGGTATTCTTTTGGGAGCTCAACCAGGGGCCCATCCCAAGACTCTCCTTCCATGGCTGCTGCACTAGCTTCTAATGCGGCTGAATATTAATATGCATATGCCTAGGGAGTATCGCTTGCGAGTACTCTTCATCTTTGATTGAAGGAGAAGCTGTGCTATTTGGGTTGATCAAAGGGATGGAAAGTGTGGGAATTGAAGTTGGAGGGAGAAGTTGTGATGATGGGCTCCAGTGGAAGGAGTGTGGAGGTAGGAAGATGCAATGGGGAGGGAAGGAATGAAGGGGATGTGCCCGCTATGAGAACACGGAGTATTGCGTCCCAGAGCGGATTAAAGGAGCAATTACTCACATAGAGAGGACTACAGATAGCATGCCAATTTTCGACATTGACTTCATTTGGCTTTTCTTCTTCTTTCATTCCTGCAATGACCACTCATTCCAGCAAAGGCTCATTGCAATTGGGCCTCAGGGATTGATACCTTGGTATTTTTCGTACAAGTCTCTGGAATATACATATGACGATGATCGAAGATTCATTTCTCCGAATTCTATGTACATACAATTCCAAACAAAACAAATCCCCACGCGACTCCAGCAGCCCTTGGTCTCCTCATGGACCGTGGTGAGCGTATTGTTGGTGTTTTCGGAGATGGACGGGGGTTTCGCCTTTGGGTGTGTCAGGGATGACTTTCTCGAGTTTCTAGAAGAGATAGTTAGTGACAGTATAGAGAAATTGGGGTTTGCGTCAGATGAAGGGGCGTAGAAAAGATGTTGGGGAAAGCTGACCAGGTTATCAAAGACACATTTGTTGAGCTTCCACTCGGCGGGCCGGCATTGCCATAGTTGCTGGTTGTTGTCGTCTAGACAGCTCCAGTGCTTTCTGAATTCAGCAAGGCAGTGCTTGTCGATATCTTCTACGCTAAAATAAGTCCGCCGCGTTAGCATTGTCTTCTCGTGCATTTCCAATCCCCGCGCCCTTCCTCAATGGCCGGGCAGTTGCTTCCCCTCCAAAGTATTCCGAGAACAGATTGATATGGCACCCGTCCTTGCATTTCAACTCTGGAACTCCTGCATATCTCCGGAAATGGGCATATCACATACACGCTCTTCGCACATCTTGTAACCCGTCTTCCCTCCTTCAAACAATCCAACTCTCCCCGTCCGGGCTTCTCCGTCTTGCATTGCATGAAATCGTCATTGTATGACTTGCATCTTGCGCCGATGAAGAAACTGGCCGATAGCAAAGGCGCGGAACTTGCTCCAACCTCGGTGACTGCCGGAATCTCCTTTGGTAGAGGTGTTGTATCGACCAAGGTGGTTTGGTTGAAGCTGGATTCAGGGCAATTAGCAAGCATCCATATAACATTGCATGACAAAATTGGGCATCACTCACATGGGTTTTCTTGCCGCCATTTTGAAAGCTTTACCAAGTAGCAGCGATGGTCGTGGCGGGCTCAATTGATAAATTGGTGCTCCGGAGCTCGTCGACGTGAGGTTTAGCAAAGCAGGAACCACCCGCTCCTGATTGGTCCGAGCGTGAAGAAGCGAGAAAGCTTCAGCTTCCGTTGCGATATTTTGTTTCCCCAAGACCACCAAGCAGTCAACACCGTTGCGCCGAAACACCTCGCAACATCGAATTCCTCCCAACGCTCCTCCCGAGCTTATTGCCATATAACGTGGTGTTTATTCACACCGTTTTTGGGTTTCTGCGATACCCTCCGCCATTATTTTCTCCTTCAAACGCGCTGCCGCCATCTTCAACCTTCCTCCTAACTGTCGCGGAACTTTCGAGCGTTCCTTTGCAGATCTACCATATCTGTCAACACTTCAAAACTCGGCGCATCACCGCTACATAACATAATCCGAGATGTCGGTATTTGGGGCGCCTGCGCCTGCGGGTGGTGGTGGTTTGTTTGGCGGGTTGGGACAGAATAAGCCTGCGGCGACAGGTTCACTATTTGGCGGACTGGGGCAGAATACTCAACAGAGTCAACCGCAGCAGACGGGCGGCGGCCTCTTTGGAAACTTGGGAAAGCCTGCACAACCAAGCGCGCCGAGTGGGGGAGGATTGTTTGGAGGACTTGGTCAGAGTACCCAACAACCGCAACAGCAACAGCAGGGCGGAGGGCTATTTGGAGGACTAGGTCAGAATACTCAGCAACCTCAACAGCAACAGCAGGGGGGCGGACTATTTGGGGGACTGGGCCAGAGTACGCAACAAGCCCAGCCACAGCAGCAGCAGCCTGGTTTATTCAGCAGCATGACTGGCGGTCAACAGAATCAACAGCCCGCTATGTTCTCGCAATCCACGGTACATAACATTCCTCAGTTAGGACAGAGTCAACTCGGTGGATCGATGTGGCAGCCGAACAGTGGTGCCAAGCCTGGTGAGTACCAGCTCTTTCTCATAGGTTCCCTTAACTGACAGTTATCTAGGCGAGAAGAGTGTCCCAGAGCGAATAGGAATGATTGTCTCGCAATGGGATACCGGCAGCCCCAATTGCGTATTCCAACATTACTTTTACAACAGAGTGGATGATAATTTGGTTCCCTTTTACAAACCGGGCCCGAATGAAGACCCAAAAAAGTGGGACGAGGCGCTTTCAAGTAAACCAGGTCCTGGGTTCATTCCAGTGTTGTGCGTAGGATTTGCTCAACTTGGCGAGAGAATAAAGACCCAACAACAAAATTTGGCACATTACAATGCCCGACTTCACGAAATCAACAACTCGCTATCATTGATGTTATCAAATCACGATACGAAGACTAGTATACGGGCAATGGACGCACGGAGGAAACATCAAGTTCTTAAGCAAAGATGTCTGGCCTTGGCCACCAAAGTTCAAGTCCTAAGAAATCGAGGTTATGCTTTGGGTGGAGATGAAGAGGATTTGAAGTCAAAATTGGTGGCACTGGATAAGAGTGTCAGCGATCCTGGGCTTGGCGCAAGAGGAGAGGAAATTTGGGCACGAATGCTGCACGTTCAAGAACGTGCAAAGTTATTGAAGGCAGAAATTGAAAAAAGTAATAGTGATAGTGAGACAGGGTTGGACGACGAACAAACCAGGCAAGCCAAAAAGGTACATCACAATACTCCCAAGTGTAGGGAATTTGCTAAATTATTCTAGATTCTCGAGGATTACCAAACCCAGCTCGATCACCTAAAGAAGGAAATGGAGGCAATACACCAAGACTATCTCGAATGGGAGAAAGAGAACGGACCGGAACCTAAGAAGGTGAAGATGGACAACAAATCGGACGCGGAGAGGGCTGAGAAGATGGCGTTTATGAGACACAAGATGAGCACTACTCCTGCTGGGTATGTTCCATATTCCTGAGTTTGCTGTGTACGATATAGAAACGGTTTTTTTTTCACTTGGATGAAAGTGAAAGGGGGAGTGGTCACACGTGATCGATTCGAGAAGCGCTGTGATGTGGAGCATGGGATGTCAAGAGTGGAGGGAGTTTGCGCTTTCGTGTCACCTCGGTCGCATGGACGGGATATGCATCTTCTGGGATAAGAGAGGATCTGTTGGGGAAACCCCGTCCACCAATTAATTCTACCATTCGCATGAACATACTTGTTCTGGAAATATAAAAAAAGAGTAACGATGAATTGTGTCATTTCTAACCCCGAGTCCCGGTGTTTACGGAGTAGGATATGAGTCGCGATATCGGAAAGAAAATAATTGAGAGAAAGATATTTGATGACTCATCCAGTTGTTAGTAAATGTTAGGTTAGGATTTTCTTGTTTTAATCTGTCCAGATTTCAAGCTTTCACGTAACTTCTTAAACACCCTGCCGTTTACCTGCGAGTACTTCTCACCTCACCCCCTCAACTTCGTTACACCAGATTCACCTCTTTCAACCCCACACTCTCACCTCACAACCCCCTCTCCACAAACCCCCTTCCACAAAAACAAAACTCAAAATGTCTATACCACTTCCAGATCAACCAGTCGGTCCTCTAGTCGACACAACACCCTCCCCTCTCCCATCAGCAGATAATCCAAACACAACTCTCATCGGCCAATACGTAACCCTCCGTCCCCTCAAACTTGACGATGCACCCGCTCTTTACGACGCGCTGTGCGGGGAGGGTAATGATGACCTATGGACCTACCTCCCAGCGGCAAACTCGCACACCCTCCCTCCCTTCCGTACCCTCCTGCAAAACCTACTCTCCTCCAACGATTTCCCATTCTCAATTCATCTCCATCAACTCTCCACATCCCCCTCATCCTCATCCTCATCCTCTCCCACATCTTCAAAAATCGTCGGTATGATCAGTCTTCTGGCTATAGTCCCCGCCCATCGACGAGTTGAGATAGGTTTTCTAGCTTTCGGGAAAGAGATGCAAAGGACGAGAGCAGCGACGGAGACGATGGCGTTGGTGTTGGGCTATGTGTTTGGGGTTATGGGGGTAAGGAGGTGTGAGTGGAAGTGTGATGCTTTGAATGGACCGAGTAGGAGGGCGGCGGGGCGGTTTGGGTTTGTGGGGGAGGGGGGGTTTAGGGGACAGTGAGTTTTGTTTTCTTTTCTTCTTGTTATTTGAGATGGGTTGAGTTAATTTTTAATAGCATGATAATCAAAGGCCGCTCCCGAGACACCGCATGGTTCAGCATGCTCGATCACGAATACCACGGGGTTATCAAAGAAGCTTTTACTACCTGGCTTTCCCCTGGGAATTTTGATGGGGAGGGCAGGCAGAGGAGGAGGTTGGAGGATGTTAGGGGGGAGATTTGTGGGCACCTCCCCTATTTTACTCTACCCGTATACGGGTAGGCTAGAATAAAAGATAAACAACTATATGCAAGAGGGGAGATTTGTGGATGAAAGATGAAGTGGTTAGGGAAGGGTGGGTTAAGGGGGAGGAGAGGGGGAGGTTGGGTGGTAATTCCTTTTCCTACGTATACCAATAAACTCATCCTCGTTTTCAATCCCCAAAACCCCATCCAAAAATCCCCCTTTCATATCCCTTTCCACATATCACATCCCTTTCAACTCCAACTTCAACTCCAAATCCAACTCCAACTCCACCACATCCTCCAAAAAATCCCTAAAGCATTCATCTTCTCCATCCCCCTCCACTCCCCACCAAACTCCCACGAATAGCCTCCCCCCGAAAAAGTGAATCGTCTCCGGGTGCAGGTAACCTCGCGAGAATAGGCCTTCGCGAAAAACAAAAAAAATTGATCTCCGGGTAAGTAAATGAGAATAAGAATCGCCGGGTAGGAGGTCGACAGGGTTCATGTGATCCTGGAATGAAATAGTAAGCGGTTAAGAGGAAACTATGCACTTGAATGAAGCTTTAAATGTGTAATTGTTGAATTTTATACCAATCTCGTCTCTTCTACTATCTATGCGTTGAGCCCATATCCATCCCATGCATGTCTGTCTAAAAACACAAATATTGGCAGTTGAAGCCACCCCCCATAAATCCCCATCTATACATCTCCTCCGAAAGGCTCAGAAAAAAAAACGCCATGCCCCAAACTCCCGCTAGTATGCATCTAATGTTGAAATTATTTGTGACAGCCAGCAAGAAGCGCCCCATTTTCAACACCGAAATGAAATTTATTTTCGTCTTTTTGTATATCCTGTCTGTCTGGGCGGAGGAAATTATTCGTCTCTGTTGCGTTGTTGATGTGTTTTTAGTCTTCTAATGTCTCTACTGGGCTGCATGTGCAGAACAAGTTCAAGTCTCCGTATGCTATCAGATGGTTAGCTTTGACTCGGTAAATAAGAGGGAAAGGTAGAGGGACTTACTATCATCCAGTCTCGTAACACTAGGCCAGAACTTCTTCTCCCTCAGATATGGCAGTGGATACGCAGCCTGCTCTCTAGTATAACTTCTATCCCACTCTCCCACGAGTAGATCCTTCTGCGAATGTGGAGCATTCTTCAACACATTTCCGGACTTCGGCGAACTTCCCTTCTCTACGGCCTTGATTTCTTCTCTGATGGAGATCAGAGCGTCGATGAAACGGTCAAGTTCTTCCTTACTTTCAGATTCGGTGGGCTCGATCATGAGAGTGTTGGAAACGGGCCAGCTCATGGTTGGGGCGTGGAAACCGTAATCCTGGAGGCGTTTGGCGATGTCAATTGCTTCGACACCTGAGGTCTCTTTGAAACCACGAACGTCCAAGATGAATTCATGAGCGCAACGATCGTTGTCGTTGGTGTACAAGATTGGGTAGTGGGGACGAAGTCTGGACATGATGTAGTTGGCGTTCAAGAGGGTGATTTTGGTTGCGTGGGTCAAACCTCGACCACCTGGAAGATATTAGTACGAATCATCAAGGAAATTGGTAAAAACTAACCCATCATCTTCACGTATGACCAACTGATTGGCAAAATACTTGCACTTCCCCACGGGGCGGCACTGATAGGAGTGATTCCCTTATCACCTCCAGTCTTAACCAAAGGATGACCTGGTAGGAATGGCGCAAGGTGGGCCTTTACTCCAATGGGACCAACTCCAGGCCCTCCACCACCGTGAGGGATACAGAAAGTCTTGTGAAGGTTAAGATGGCACACATCGGCTCCGATCTCACCTGGTGAGCATAAACCAATCTGTGCGTTCATGTTGGCACCATCCATGTAAACTTGACCACCATGCTGATGAACCAAGTCACAAGCTGCCTTGACCTCAGGCTCGAAAACACCAAAGGTACTAGGGTAGGTAATCATGATCGCGCCCAACTCTTCGCTATACTTCTCACATTTAGCCTTGAGATCAGCCATATCAAGATTGCCAGTCTTTGTGTCGCACTTGACAGTAACGACTCGCATACCAGCCATTGCTGCCGAGGCAGGATTGGTGCCGTGGGCAGATGTTGGAATTAAACAGATATCTCGCTTCTTGCCCGGTTGTTGCTCATGGAATGCTCTAATGACACGAAGCCCAGCAAACTCGCCTTGAGCGCCAGAGTTAGGCTGAAGAGAAACAGCGTCGAATCCAGTGACCCGAGACAAATCAGCTTCAAGCTCATCAATCATGATCTTGTACCCCTCCGCTTGTTCCACAGGAGCAAATGGGTGGATCGATCCAAATTCCGGCCAAGTGACAGGTATCATCTCGGTTGTAGCATTGAGCTTCATTGTGCAAGATCCCAAAGGAATCATAGAGTGAGTAAGTGAGAGATCTTTAGACTGAAGGTGGTGGATGTAACGAAGAATCTCGGTTTCGGAGTGGTGGGTGTTGAAAACTGGGTGGGTGAGATACGCAGAGGTTCTTTTGAAGGCAGCTGGGATTTGCATCGAGCCACTGTCGGGTAATGAAGAGATGAGTTGGGCAACATCAACGCTCTTGTCCGAACCGGTGAAACCTTTGAAAACCGAGAGAATATCTTGAAGATCTTGGTAGTCAACAGTCTCATCCACTGTAATACCAACTCGACTATCATCGAATTTTCGTAGATTGATGCCGAAATTTTGTGCAGCATATTCCAATAGGCCCGTTGCTTTCCCTTCTCCCACATTAACGGTCACAGAATCGAATAGAACTCTTCCGTCTTCGCCCTTGCCTCTAGACCCAGTCTCAAGCCCGAGGGTCTTCAAACCCTCCTCAATGGTCCTTGCGCCTAGAATTGCCCTCTCTGCAATGCTCTTGAGACCCTTGGGGCCGTGGTAAACAGCATAGAATGCACTCATATTCGCGAGTAATGCTTGAGCAGTGCATACATTGCTAGTGGCCTTTTCTCGGCGAATGTGCTGTTCTCGTGTCTGCAATGCCAATCTCATCGCATTGTCACCCAGTCTGTCTTTTGAGACACCAATCAATCGACCAGGAATCTTTCGCTTGTACTTGTCGCTGACAGCAAAAAAGGCAGCGTGAGGGCCACCATATCCAAAAGGAACACCAAATCGTTGGGCATTTCCAAATGCAATATCTGCGCCGAATTCTCCAGGTGGTGTAAGAACGGTCAATGCAAGAAGATCTGTGGCAACACAGAAAGTCGAGCCTTGTTCGTGGATAACATCAGCTAGCCCTTTGAAATCCTCCACTCCTCCCTCGGTATCAGGATATTGGACAAGTGCTCCAATGAGATCTGGGCCGAGCTCCTTTAGCCGCTTTCCTCCATCTGCCATAATGTTGCCAATTTCAATCTTGATATCAAAACCATCTGCTCGACTTCGGAGTACAGCTTGAGTCTGTGGGTGTACCAGGTGGCTAACGAAGAATGTCTTGTTCTTGCTCTTTTGTCTCGTTGCTGGGAGCATGTTCATGGCCAAAGTCATGGCTTCGGCCGCCGCGGTACCTTCATCCAGTAGAGATGCATTTGAAATTGGCAATGCCGTCAAGTCGCAGACAAGGGTTTGGTAGTTTAGAAGTGATTCCAAACGCCCCTGGCTGATTTCTGGCTGGTATGGCGTGTAACTTGTGTACCATCCTGGACCTTCCAAAACATTACGCTTGATCACCTCTGGTACTCGAGTCCCAGCATATCCACAGCCAATGTAGCTTCGCATAACAGTATTCTTCGAAGCAATTGTTTTGAGTCTCGCCAGAAGTTGGGATTCTGTGAAGCCCTCTTCGCCACCTTTTCTGCCTGCATCGATTTCGAGGTCGCTTGCAGAAAGAATGCTGCTTGGTAGGACTTGCTTTACAAATTCGTCCAGACTCTTGACTGGGGGGTCCAATGCCTTTAGCATCTGCTCTGTCGAATTGGGGCCTGGGCCAATGTGCCGACGCGCGAACGTGTCCAATGGAAGGTATGCGCTGCGGGAAGCCGCGAGATCTGGTATACTGTTTGCCTCATCTTTGACGGAGCTTGAGTAGAAAGTTCGGCGCCCAATGGCAGGAATCGTACGAGGGGCGCTCAAGCCTTGCTGGTATAGTCCTTGACGAACACGCTGAGACGAACTGCATGATGCCAAACTTCTGGAATGTGTTGCTACTCTTCGAAGCTGAGTTCGGACAGCCAGACGTGAAGTCGCCATCTTGCGGAAACTTTGCAAGAATGCAAGACTCGAAATCCTCCCAAAAGTCGGTGAAAAGCGATTGTAGATGTATGTTCGTGTACGTACGGATCCGAGTAATGTCTCTTTTGTGGTGGGGTATCTTATCAGCAGGCCTGCATAGCTGATGAGCGCGAGAGCAATTGGAAGAGGAGAGATGTAGAATTGAAAGGAGGGAAGAAGACAATGAAGCTCGAGAAGGAGAAACCTCAAGTCCCTTGGTGTTCGTAGCGTATGTTTGAAAGTGGGCAAGCTCTCAACTATTTCTCGAATTCCAAACACATGGAATCGTTATCGAGTGGCGTTGCGATGGAAGACCCGACCTCGGATGTCAACCGTAGCCAATGGGCGACCGATAGTGGGGCTAGAATCAGCCAATGGCAGGGTTCCAGTTCCTGATCGGGCTAGCCTTCTCGGGACATCTCAAGCTCATCGTTCACAAGCCCCAGACTTAAGGTTTCAGTGGACCGTGCGCACGCGAGTCAACATGCTCAAGCGCAGTGGATCACGCAGGGAGAGAGCTCAGGCGCCTTGTCACGCTTCGCCGATAACCGGTGAACGCCGCGCGAGAAATAAATTTTGTCTGTCAACACCACCAAAACCATCAAACGCAGCCAAGCAATCAACCTCCCCAACACCCACACCGCATCCACCTTCCACCGCACACTCTATCACACTATCACACCGCAAACATGTTTGGGGGACGTGAGTTCACGACATATATGTACACGATTAAGTAACCGTCTGACAGAGATGCAGCACCACCACCCATGAGCGCCGCCGAAATCAAGGCCCAGGAAGAGGAAGCTACCCTCACGATTCAGAGAACGATCTTTGGCGCGGTTCTGTTGTACCTATGTGGGACTACCCCTGTGTTTAAACTTCCACAGCAGGAGGACTATAGCTAACGTGTCTTCTTGTAGCACCCTTCGCCATCAACGCTGTATCAAAACTCGTCTAGAAGGGAGGAAATGTTCGATTAAGGGAAACGAAGATCACCATCGAGCCTGCGGTTGGGACGTGTATCATAAGGATGTAACGGGATAATGATGGGATGCGTGGGAGGACTGTGCATATCATACTGCATGCCATTCTGTACGATATATTCGCCGTCGGGTTTTTGCACGACAGCTACCTCGGGCCCGGCTCGTAGCATTACACAATTCCATAGAGGAACATTAGAAATACATACGATCTTTCGGTCACGCGGTTGTCTAGGCAAGTCTTCTTGATCAGCATCACAACAGTCTGGGGCTAAGTGGATTTGCAAAGGACAATATCGCATGCCACTACCAGACACAACCAAGGGTCATGTTTCTGGAGAAGGACCGTCGCCAATTGCCCAACTTCCGCGCTGGTCATGATCACCTCGCCATATGTTTAGCGAACTTTGCGATCAAAGGATAGGGAGGATAAAATAACGGTGTACTAGCTTCGATGGTGGCGCAGACGAGGCCTTCTCCTTCCTCGCCAGTTACGCCCAAGCGCTTTTCCTTTTCGGGAGAACTCTTCGGCAAGTACACTTCCACTTCCTCAACTCTCTCCGACTCTTCAACTTTGCAACTCAACCTCTTCCTCGCAACCCACTTTCAAATCTCCCACCATCTTACAACCTCAACTCCAATATCCACCTCTTCCACCTGGAGGCAATCTCCTGCCATTTTGCTTTCTTAGCTTCTTTACAACTCGCACGACGCAACTATTTCATCACTTTACCTTTGCAAGCAATTTTCCATTGCCTCGCAACATTAACATCAATCCGCTTCTCCGCTCTTGCAACACCCTCAACTCCCAATCCACGAACTCATAACAGCTTCCAAGCTCCTCAATCTGCGCATTTACCACTTCAGCAACCATCATTGAGCAGTGCTGCAATACTTTCAAGTTCATCAGCGATCACGCCATTGGGATTGCTCTGCTCTCTTCGTCGCGCGAAAGCTAGCCTTGAGCTTCATCTTTGACAGTCTGTTTTGCATTTGCGAGGTAAGTCGTTTGATCACCTTCACCTTTGAGGGCTCTTTTTTGCGGTGTTTTTCGTTGTGGATTTCATGGTGGGCGGGTTGGCTTTTAGTGTATTTTCGGTTCTGCTTCAAGTTACTTCGGCCGTGCAGTCCCAGCTGTGTACCAGTTGCCCTTTTCACACCCGGATGAATTTCCTTCAATCATCTTTGCATCATCCCTAATCCCTCGCCGCTTATTACGTGCTCTGCATTGAGGGTTTTGCTAACACCATATCTTTCAGACACCAGTCAACAAGTAAATTGATCAACAGGTCACAATGCCGCCAAAGAAGGTCAAGGTCAAGAAGGAAACCAAGAAAGGACTTAAGAAGGGACTTAAAAAGGGGATTAAGAATGAGACCAAGAAGGAGTCCAAGACCTTTCCCAAAGACACAGTCGACTATTCGGACGAAGATTTCCCGGAACCTCCCGATGTCCCTGATGCTCCTGATGATGTTCCCGATGATGCTCCTGATGATTTCGAACCCAAGCTCTTTGTTGATGGCACTCCTCTTCCCAAGGTTCTAGATCACAGATGGCAGAATTGCAGTGGTCTTCCGCTTCAGCACCAAATGCAGATCAAAGAGCAAGGTGTAGCAGATAGCTTGAAATGTCTCGAGGAGCTTGAAAGAAGCCTTCAAGAGTCTTCTGCACCTGTGACAAGCACCCGAAAGTGGCTCAGAAGAATTGGTCAGTGTTTTGTCTCGGACTTTATCCTCTTCACTTATGTATAATTTTTGCCCTCTAACGATGCTTAGGTAAAATTCGAGAAAATAAACAGGATTGTCGTGTTAAGATTGGATTCATGGGAGCTTCAGGGTTAGTTTTTTCTCTGACTTTATTACAAATGAAGCTAATTGTTTACGCTTTAGAGCTGGAAAATCTTCCTTGATTAACTTCCTACTTGAGAGAAAGGACCTCCTCCCAGTTGACGATGGACGCGCCTGCACTTCCGCCACGGTGGAAATAGCTTACACTGACAGCGACAAACCCACGGCAGAAGTCGATAGAATCAATGCCAAGGATTGGAGTACAGAATTGTCGCAGCTTTTTGCAGACTTAACGGAAAAGTATTCCAATGAGATGCATGAAAACGATGAATCCAGTACCAATGAGGAAGAAGAGGGTGGAAAATCTCGTGCCGAGGAAAAGGACGAGGAGGGGTCACAGAATGGTGAAAATAGCGAAAACGAAGACCATGAGTCCACAAAGGACGAAGAATATGCCCCAGAAGAAGATGAACCACGCACGAGAAAAGCCACCGAAGATGATGAAGAAGGACAAGACCTTGAACGAAACGAACGCATCAAAACAGCTTTCCAAAAGATGAAGTGTATCTATCCCGAGATCAAATCTGAACGCGACCTTCTCCTCAACTATTCAGTTCTGGGACTTCTTGAGCACAAGAATGTTAAAACCATCTTGGGAAAGACAGAACGAATAACTGCCGACTCTTATGACGATTTCTCCAAGGCTATCATGCCCTTTATCGATAGCGGCGATGTAGAAGGCGCATCGGGTAGGTCTTTCGCTCAGTGGCCTTTGGTTAAGCTTGTACGAATCAAGATCAAGGCGCCTCTCTTGAAAGACGGACTGGTTCTAGTCGAGTAAGGACTCCCCTTTCAATTTGCCTCTCTGCAATATAGTCCTCTCTTACTCTTTCACTTTTCATTTCTCAAAACAATTGACCAAAAGCAAGCTGACACTCTGGTATTTAGTTTACCTGGATCAATGGACACAAATGTTGCGAGGGGGGCTATCGCCCAAAATTATATGAAGAATCTAGGCCTCACCTGTGTATGTTGCAACGTCACGAGAGCTGCAACAGACAAACCTACAAGTTTTATTTTTCCGTGACTCTATTACGTTGCTAATTCTGGCCAGTCTTCTGATCTATTAGCAAATGTGGTGCAAGCAATGCAGTTTGACAATCGCTTTTCTGGCGACCGGTTCTGTTTCATCGTCACAAAAACCGATTCTTCCATTGGTGTTGAGCGATACATCCGCAACCACCCCACGTTGAAGAAAGAGCTTGCCAAAGTTTTTGTCCAAGAGAAGCAACTCCAAGATGCGAAGAAAGAGATTGCGAGAAACATTACGAATTTCAAAAACACGCAAGCTGAGGAAAAGATGAATGTGGCTTCCTTAACTAATCAACACGCCCAATTAAAGGCGCAAGGAGAGCCCGATTCTGGATCAACCAAACGTAAGCGTAGTCTCACGGAGGAGCAAAAGGAGTATCGAAGACGGCTCCGGGTTTTCACTATGAAAATCAAGGCTGCCGAACGACGCCTTGAATCTGCAGGGCACAGTTTAGGCCAGAACTATGAGCGAAGGGAGGGCGCCAATGAAGCATTGGGGTACTTGGCATCTCAAAAAGCGAAGGCATGCATTCTAAATCGGAATACTGTCTCTCGAACAGCGCTCAGAAAAGATTATGATTCGGTTGCAGAACAACCCATTAAAGGAAAAGAGAAGCCTCTGCAGGTATTTTGTGTCTCTGGGTATGCATTCTCAGAACTGAAGAAACCTGATGGCGAATGTCCTGGATTTTTTAATCTTCGAGACACCGGTATTCCAGATCTACGGCAGTGGTTATTCAACTCCACCATCACCCCACGAGAACGCGTTAACCCTCAATTTCTTCAAGACGTTTGGGGCTTGGATATTTCGATGAAGCTATGGCTGGACGATAAAAATCAGTTCAAACTATCCCTTAGCCAGAAGGAGGCCATCAAAGACATTTTTCAATGGAACGACGCAACGCTTTCCAAGGTAAATCCATCTATCTACTTTCTCTTTTCTCTTTTGACATCATGCCTCGTTGTACTCACATTTATCCCAGAGCTTTCAAGAACTAAACAGCGGGGTCGTTAAAAACTTCCAGAGCAGGTGGGGCGTGTTGATTAAACATGTCAAAAGCCAAAAGAATTACCAAAGTCTTGTTAACAAGGCAAAGACTTCAGTCTCGGAGAGGCCACAAAGGCCAGTTATTTGGTCAACACACAGAGCCACCAACAGATGCGATGGAGTTTGGAAAGCTGCTAATGGTAACCACTACGATTGGAATCAAGACCTGTAAGTTGGATTTATCATTATGATGAATTCACCATACATGCTGATGCCCCGCAGAACCACAATCTACCTCAGGCCCATTCTACCTCGGTGGAGGCCATTATTTCATAACAACCTCCCTAAGTCGCAAGCAAGATACAATGCAGGGATAGAATCTGCAATTCGTGAGTTTGCGGAAGACGTTGTGATGGCGATGAAAGAAACCTGCGAGGAACTTACCAGCTCCCTCAACAATTGGGAGAGCAGCGTCCTCCAGGCCACTTCTCAAATAGCTGGCGCCTCACTTAACATTTTCGACGGTACCATTGCGAAAGCTGCCGGAGAGGCGCATGAAAAAGTAAAGCCCAAAATTCTGGAGTTCTGGGGACCCGTCTACGAAAAATGCGCCGGGGAAAAGGGCACAGGTAAGCAATTCATTCTGGAACCCCCCATATGAATCTGCGCTAATAAATTCTAGGACATTTCAAACGCAACATAGAGGTACACCGAAAATTCGCAGATAGGAGAACTAGCAGCATGTACAAAGCTGCGACCAAGGAAATCACTGATGGCTTTGATGCGCTTTTCACCATCCTGCCCTCAGAGTTCGACAACATCACCAAGCCCATCCATCAGCAGATCACCGAAGACTTTGAAACTCTGCTTGACAACCACACTTTCTCTGAAGAGAAGGTGCTTAACCAAGAGGAACGAGCCACCAAGGAAGAACAAAAGAACCAGCTCAAGCAGAAGATTCGCGATACTTTTGATGATCTGAGAGCGGCCTGGTCTACACATATCAAATTCAATCCTGCTACCATTTGGGATGATGAACGCAAGATCACCGAGGTGAAAATTGATATCAAGGCTATTCTGAATCCGCCAGAGGAGATGGAGGAGGAAGTCGTGGAGCCCGAGGAGGAAGAGGATGAGGACTTTGATGATGAGGATGAGCTGCCGGCGAAGAAACTGGATCAGAAGGATCCTTTGTTTCTGCAATAGCTATCTCGTCATCACGCTCTTCTCACCCGCCGTCAACGGATGGGAAAATTGACTAAACAACGATCATTCTCTGCGAGCATCACCAATTTACCGATATCCCCCTTATTTCCCCCAAAAGTCACAACAAATATTATTTGAGCAAGTTTTCATTCATCAAGTCGTCATTATGCGGAAAGGAGTCTCGGAGGAGCGTGGTGGTTCAAAGAGGAAAAGGACTTTGAACTCGCGTTGCGATGGGAGGAATTGGGGTGGTGGAAAGCGGGGTTTTATTTATTCGGTTGCTATTCTGCTTTTAAGGGGTGGAAAGTCGTGAGGGGAAAGGGAAGTTAGCTAGTTTTTATGCAGATGAAATGCAATCTTAATTTAATAATTGGGAGGGATCTAGTGATGGTTTGTGTGAGGTTCGATGTGATATGCCGTATAATTTGGGCATTGAGGGGGGTTGATGTGCTTGAGATAGAAGCGTTGAGGGTGGAGGGGGGGTTTGATGAGGGGGGAGACGGCGGAGAAATGAGCTGTGGTGAGTTTCACTGGGAGAATCTTGGGTATGATGTTGCGGGTGGGATTGCGGGATGCTTGGGTGTGCTTGGTGGGTTTATGGCGATGTTGGTGAGGATAGCTGTGGAATGAAGGGAAATGAGGAGGTGAATGGGATGGTGAAGAGAGGAGAGATTAATGTTGGAGGGTGATGGTGGTGTATGTGTGATGGTGGTTAATGTATTGTAAGTAGAGTCTTAGATTTTGTTCAACGGGGCTGGGATGTGAAAAACAGACAAAAATGGACGCTATACTATCTGTGTTTCTGGATTTCCTTCGAATCTAATTCACCCCCTTAACTCGAAGCGAGAGCTTGGACCACCGACGTCACTGTCCTACTGTGCGAAACCAAAACAGAAACACTAACATCAATAACAAAAAGATAAAAACTTTCGAAACCTCGTTCTTTATCTACCCAGAGGCCGTCAAAAATCCCTCAACCAAAACAACATTTTCCGAGACGAATCCACATTCATGCCTACCATTACAAACAGCTACACCTCTACCATCCACCTGGCATCAACGTAAATGGATATGCTCTATCCCTTGCCACTGTAGCGCAGTCTGCCATCGAACAAAGTATCATGACATCGAATATTTTCGGCGCTTTGATTGGCCTCATGGCCTCCAGTAACGGATCTGACTGAGGCGTCCCATGAGACGGAACCCGTGGGACACGAACCATATTACCCAAGAATATCGTGAGCTCCTGCAAACCAGCCAAGCTTGCGAGCACGCCACAGGCTTTCTTCCAGGTGGCGAGATCGTATGGGGGTGACTTGAAGGTGATGCTGTATATGGAATTCCAAGTAAGAATCAGAACTTGGAGTTGATTGAGACGTTGCGGTAGTAGAGACCGCGGCAGATACAGGAGCGTGTCGATGTGGTTAATATCGAAGATGTTGTTTTCGTAGAGTATGGAAATGCACTCCGAATAGATTCTTCGGCATGATAGGAGGAGTGCGAGATAGTTTACGGGTCTGGCAGGGTGGTGTTCTTCTGGTATGAAGTAATATCCAGGCACATGAGGAAACCCCAAGCATCCACGTCCGCCTTCGCAGCCCCAACAGCCATGTCTGGATGTGTTGAAAAACGTTAATTCAAAGTAATAATCTTCGGTACATTGAATTGCGAGAAGCCGCTTCTTCTGGCGACAACGGGAAATATGCAGTAACTTTCCACCACCCAAAACTTCGTTCCAAACGAGCTGGCGAATTTCGGGGGGTATTCGGAAAAGGGTTGAGTGCGTTTGGTCGAAGGTTTGCTGCTGAATTCGCTTTTTGAATGGGGTCCACGATAATAAACTCGATGCAGCGGGCAGGATTGGAGAGGTTAAGGCCCGGGGGCGTCGACGTGGAAGCGGCCGTGGTGCAGCGGCCTTGCGCCTCTTCTGCGTAGCCTTAAGGTCTTCTGCATTTCCACACCGAACCATCTTGTCAGTCAAAAAGAAATCTCAAAAGTGAGATCTCAGTGACAAGTATCGTCGCTTGCTAATGAAAAATGGGAAGAAAACCATAAAATGGGAATCCAGCCGAAGGAATAACTGTACTGCCCGAAATATGGATACGAAACCAACAGCCTCAGTGGCCGGCGTGACCAACATGCTACGCCACGACGTACCCGTATCAATTATTCACCAACCAACCAACCAACATGAACTCGCATGGCATCTAAGCCTCTGAGACCACTATGCATGATACTAATAGATTGTAATTATATAACACGGTAATAAGAGGAGATACTGGGTTAGGATAATGAAGTTATGGTAAGAAGTGAGGAGTTAAAATATTTTTCGCTTAGAGTAAAAAGAGATTAACTATTTAGAATATAAGTAGAGGGTTGGGCTTGAGAGGGATGTATTGTGGAGGGGAAAGCTCCTGGGCGAAGCAACACCAACCACAAGAGGCAGAAACGTGAAGTGATCAGGAATCAGGAAGAGGATAAAAGAGGGTGATGATGCATGTAACTAGTTTAATAAGTGAAGCCTGGTTGGGAGGAGAGGAGGGGTAGAATAACCAATGAATTGAAGTGATCTCAAAGTGTTAAATGTGTGTGTGTTACGTCGTGTCGTTCTAAGGAACGAAAAGAAGGAAACTATATACCGAGGAGGTCGGTCACCTGACTCTCGAATCACCTGATCAACCCCCTTTGCTATCCTGCTACACTGCACGTGCGCGCGGCTCCAGCCCCGCCACAGTATAGTATTAACCATAACTGCCGCCCTGCGGTACCTGAATTATTCAAATCTCGCTTTCGCTTAAACCAATTTCCCCATACTCCTCACGCACAAGCATCATCCAACCACACCAACATCACCCCGCGTTCTTCCGGTTGCCCCACTTCCCAGAGCGGGGCTACTATCGAACCCTTTTGTTTCATCGTTTTTGAGGAGGATGAAAGTTGGAGAGCACTTTTTTGTATGTGGGTGTTGGAGTTGTACGAGTTCTCGTTTAAGTAGGGAGGTGTTGTGACTCGTGAGTTGAGTAGAAGTTCAAAAAAATTGGGAAATCGATGATCGAACTTGTTGTTCTGAAGAAATTCAAGGAATGGAATTTGGTGCCCCGCTTCTAGTAGAAATCTCGCATGGCTGTCACGCCAATACTACGTAAAGCCTGGTAATATGTGATAGATCCCAGGTATGCTAGCCGAAGGGACTGCCGTGCGGCTCTGAACTACGTGCTATAAATTATAGCTTGTAGCGCTCTTGTGCGACTTGTTTTTGGCTCTCTATTGAGTTATTCATTCTCATTATTGTGGTCTTGCAAGTCAAGACGTTATCCACTTTCCACCACTTAAGTCTCTCTCCCACATCACTTCACGATGTCTCCGCCCCCAAAACCCACCATCCTCTTCATCCTCGGCACGTGGCATAATCCAGCACACTACGAACCAACCACCAAACTTCTCGAGTCCCAAGGCTACAACGTAGTATGCGCAATCCACGCAAGTTACGACGCAGCACCCTCTCCTCCAGGTCCCATGATATCTCTAGCAGACGATGTTAAAGTAGTCCAAGATCACCTTAAAACGCTCGTTGAGGATGAGGGGAAAGAAGTCATTGTAGTGATGCATTCGTATGGAGGGGTGGTGGGAACCCAAGCCGTAGAGGAGAAATTCTCGCTGAAAGCACAAGCAAGAAAAGGATTGAAGGGAGGTGTAACGCAGCTTTTGTATATGTGTGCATTTGTGCCGCAATTGGGAAATTCGATTAAGTCTACTTTTGGGGGGAATTTGCCGCCGTGGATTAAGGCTTTGGTAAGTCAAAACTTTGAAAATATTTCTCTCTTCAACTTCGACTTCCAATTCAAAAACTAGAGATTGTAATAAATACCCAAACTAATCACTCCCCAGGAAAACAACCTCTGCACCCCCTCCAACCCCGAAGTCATCGCCTACAACGACCTCCCTCCCTCACAGCAAAAACACTTCGCATCCCTACTGAAACCCGCTTCCTTCATCACCATGCAAAACGAGATCACTCATGCCGCCTGGCAGCATTATCCAGTAACTTATTTGTGCTGTGAGACGGATAATGCTATTCCGTTGCAGTATCAGCAGATGATGGTGGCGAATACGGGTGTGCAGTTTAGGATGGAGAGTTGTAGTGCGGGACATTCGCCGTTTTTGAGTCAGCCGGAGAGGGTTGTGGAGGTTTTGGGGAAGTTGGTGGGGAAGTAGGGGGTGGAAGGAACGGGGGTGAGGGGGTGGTGTGGGGATTGATTTGGAGAGTGTTTGTCTGGCATGTTGGAATTGTTTGTCGAGGGATAATCATACCCAATTGAATTCCAAATTCTGGCTTAATTAAATGCAGAGCAAATCCAAATATCAAGAAATCCAAACTGAAACTTGAATATGGCAAAAGTGCTATTACCGCACCATTTGGTTTAAAGCACCCCCCCTCCCCCTTTTCTTTTTTGACCTGATTGTGCCGGCACTTCATAAAGAATTGAGGTCAGAATAGAAGACCGACATCCGTGAACAAATCTCTCCCGTTTTCGGGACTTCTTTTATTCTAAAGCCTATTATTCTAGGCTATAACAGAGAATCGATTTCGACACCCGGCTAGGGGGGGTGCTCTAAACAAATTAGGGCGGTACTTCAGAATTTTTCTTTATGTTCGGCGATCCCTGCTCACCACAAGCTTCTCAAAAAAAAAAAAAACACAAACACAATTCACTAAGCAAGCTACAGTTTTTCGGGAGAAAAAGAATCGGTCCCAAAAGCCCGAGTTTTAAACCCGGTCGGCGCTTTTACCCGAAGGAGCCGAATGCTGAAAAGGGGCGGTGGCTTACTGTATCAGCTGATCTTCCCCTCTTTTCAGCTCACGACGTTCAAGTTGAAGCACTGATTTATGAAACTTACAATTAGTCCAAACTTCAAGGATGACAGACCAATATCTCTTGGCAAGAGGTTACCAACAGTCTTCAAGGTACCCAGACAGTTCATTCTCCCTCACTAGACTGGGCATTGACGATTTCCTAGGCTAAATTTCCAATTCCCACTCTGGACTGAAGCCATCGGATACATTCTTCATCCCTCAATCCCAGTTCCGGAATCCGGATGGAAAGTCGCTGACGTCGCGACTGGAACGGGGATTTTTCTCACGGAGTTGGCGAAAATTGTACCGCCGACTGCGATACTCCATGGTTATGATATCTCGTCAGAATCATTCCCGCATCATTCATTCTTGCCTGAAAATGTTACGTTGAGTACGCTTGATGCGCGGGAGACACCGCCGGCGGGTCTGTGTGGGGTTTATGATGTTGTTCATGTGCGTTTGCTTATTGCTGCGATTGAGGATAATGATCCAGGGGATGTTTTGAGGCATTGTTTGATGTTGTTGAGTATGTACATATAAGCGGCGAGAAATCAAGTGCTAACTGTCTTGAAGAGCCAGGAGGGTATTTACAATGGGATGAGATGGATCCCGCTGGCGTAACAACGCCTTTTCAAAATCCGGATGTCGAAGCACCCTGTTTACAAGCTTTGACGAGAGCCTGGAGATACACAAGACCAACTGAGTACAAACCTCCCCTCTCCTCTAATAAAAAATAACTCTCCAAAAATTCAACTAAGAACAAAATCTACACAGATGGATCTCCCAGCTCCCAGAACACTTCCAAAAGATCGGCTTCGAAGATGTGTTCCGGGAAATATACACGGAGAAACCGACGACCAGACATATGATGATGGAAGTGTGGTGTTCCGTCGCCGATGAACATGCGTCTAATTTAGCTGGTAAAGGGAAGGAGGTCGAGTCTCAGGCTATGAGGAAGATTGCTTCTGGGGCCCATGAGGAAGTGAAGAGAGGGGCGTTCTATTCGCAGCCTCTTGGTGTTATTGTGGGAAGGCGTCCGAATGAGGTAAAATTGTAGAAGGGAGGAAGTGGAATCTGGAAAAACGTGCTAAAGGACTTTTTGATTGTCAGATCTCTGCAGGAGTGAAGGTCAAGCTCTCACACTTCCTTCTCAAATTAGAATCCCACTTTCCATTCTGACACTCTAAAAAACCTACCCAGTCACACAAAGGTCATCCGGCATCAGTTCCAAGGCCACTGAGACGAGCTCTCATCATCCACTACCCCTACAAATGTTAGCATGCTAGTGTAGTACGGTAAACCTAACTATCCCACATAACTTACCATTCGGCGTTCGAAACCCAAAATTAGTCGAGGACATCGCCATTGATCCCATATACGAACCCATCGGATCATTCATTTGAAGTTCCCAGTTCTCTGTGATTGTGGAATCCAAGAATGGAAATAGGAGATCGGCGCCTGAGAGGTGTTCTGAGAAGAAGTGTTAGTTTAGTGAAAAAAAAGGGTAATTGGTTAGTAGCAGTTTGAAGCTCAAGGTTGTTTCAAAAAAAATCTCATCTTACCTTGGAAATCAGCCATGAATCCATCAAACCCAGACAACGGCGACAAATCCTCAAAAAGATGTCCTGAAGTATCACTAGCCGCAACAATACTGGCCTGGCGATTCCTCAGCACAACTCCCAAAGCCCTAGCCGCCTTTTGAGCCTCTCTCGACGAATCGCTCGATCGAAGCCATATCTGATAACTCTTCTTAAGGGAGGACTGAATCTGTTCCAGCCTCGCTGATTCTTCAGCATCTACAGATTCAACGTGAACTTGCTGCAAGTAAAAGCAAAGAACGCTCGTCGCCAACAGAAAATCATGCGTAACAATAGAAGAGACTCTCCATCGCTCTTGGTAAAGTTGACAGAAAGGCTGCGTCTCTTCGTCTAGCATCTGTTGGAAATCGAGGATTTTCAAAGCGGCGTTGAGACATTCGTCACGGGAGTAATGGTATTGAGGTTGTGCTCGCGAGGGAATGAGGTATTTCCTGTGGAGTACGATTTTTGCTTTGTAGAGGATGATGCATAAGAATATTTTCTGCATGATGATATGCGGGAATTCCGTGATACATTGACCCATGGACCGCCATTTAAGACACCCCGGGATTAAAGCATACGCCTCGTCGAGTCTCTTGTCGATTGCCATCGCGTCAGAGTAGCTATGCGGTCTTGTATCCGTCGTGAGATCTGATATTAACCCAAGGACCGAAGAAAGTCTAGATCTTATAAGACGAAAGAGCATGGGAGTAATCTCAGTTTCTGGTCTTGATTGTGGTAGCTCGACCGTACTTTTGTCAAAGTCGCTGTCTAGAAGATTGCGAGGTTCTTCGGTGTCGGCTTGCCATTGTTTGATGAGTCTTGGGAGGCCCATTTGCGCGGAGATTCCGAGATCGAGGGCGACGACGCCGCCCCAGACGCGTCGACGCATTTCGCCGACCATTGGGGACATTCCTATGAAGTGTTTGGGATCTCGATGGTAGCCCATATGCATGGCTAGTTGAACAATTGCGCCTAATAAAATGCACATACCGATTTCGGCATCCTTACCTAGAGTTCAAAATTTTGAAGTCAGCATTGTTCTACCAGCAATGGTTGTATCGCAGTAGTAGGGACAATTCCCTCCAAAATTTTACTGGTAAGACTCACAGAGGAAATGCTCATTGGTGAAATAAAGTATCAAAGTTTCCAGCGCATAAGGCCCTCCGTGCGTGTATTCCCCAAGAATGAGACACTGCACGGCATTTTGCCTAAAGGTTTCAACCATGACCTGAAGCTCTGGCTCTCCACATGGTGTTGATGGAGTCTGAGCTCCAGGATCTAACCGGAAACCTTGGAATTGAGCTGCCAAGCACATGATCGAGGAGAGGAGTCCTAACCACTAGAGAATTGGCAAGTCAGAGCTGATAATTCGTTGATGTTTTGGTAGGAGATTTCGGAGTAGATTGAAGGGAACCAACGCTGAGCGGACAATAGTCGGAAAGACATAAGCAAAAAGTGAATCGCAAAGGTTTCAGGGGCTATTATGACTTACCATCACTGGTGTAGCAGACGGGTTCTGCCAAAAGTGCTCGTACTAAATTTATTTTAAGTTAGTGGCACAGAGAGAGGTAAATTTGAAGCGTAGTGTGACATACCTCTCTAAGAAATTGGACGCTATGTATTACGGCTTCACCAAAATAGTCAGCTCAAATGTCGTCGGATAGCAGTGATGGCAGCACTAACTTGGAGACATATCAAAAGAATTAAAGTAACGTGAAACCAATCGATCAACGACTGGCCGTGAAGGAATTGTGGCTAGGATATCTTCCATGATCGCGTGTCGGGACGTGCCATATAGAAGCAGAGGACCAGGCAAATCATTGTGAGGGGGTAGATCATGTGACTCTTCCTCCCTTGCGAAGTGGTCCTTGAGTTCGGCTATCTCGTCGAGGACGGCAGCCCAGTGTGCACTGTTCACGTAAGTTGCTCCCGCATTGCTTAGTTTCATGCTTCCGAGATCCGATTCGAGTGAAGCAATATCGGTGCTTGGTTGATCTGCCAAAATGCTTGGCGCGAGATCGGGCAAGTCACGTGCTGTCGATTCCTGCTCGTTCCCGGTTTGCTGCATCAGGTTTGCAACTACATTTTCTAGCTGTCGAATCCGATCTTGAATACCAACAGAAGACTCCCCGGTATTTGTTTGAGGCGGTCTGGCATTGCCAGACAGCGTCGATTTTGCGGTTGGGTACACGCAAGAGAGAGCCAGCCCTCGTTTTGCACAAGTACTGCATGGGCTTTCTCTGCTGCATCGAAGCCTGAATCGAAATGGTTAGCTCAGTATATGTATCAAGTATGCGTGACACCGGAAGGATTTCCGAGTGGACGCAAAGTGGCGGTCCTGTACGTACTTTCGTTGCCTGCAAAGATTGCAAGATAGCTGGGCCTTGTCTCGCCGGCGGCTAGAGGCTTGTTTATCCAGATCTGACATCTTATTTGAGCGCTGGGGGAAACTTAAAGTATGATCATAGTTTGGAGAAGGGAAAAATCGCAACTATTCCTCAACCCGTGAAGGTTGAATCGGATATTCGCGATCCACTTTTATCCATGTCTGCGATCCTCCGACGCCGATCCTCCGCGCCCTGTCATGTTGATTCGTCTTCACGTCAAGTTGGTGAGTTTCCATGCACGCCATTCAAAAAGCTGATCCGATGATCGGACTTAAGGTTTGTTCACCATTTTCGGGAATAAGGACGTTATTTCCGATATTTTTTATTTTTTTATAAAGATGGTGCAGAGACGACTGAAAAGTGGGCGGGGAGCTGCCGCAGTCCTTCCTCGCTTAACCCCCCTTTCCAATCCCCCGCATTGTCGCGATGTCAGAACCGGAGGCTCCAATACCTGATCTAGAGGCAGTGCTCCCCGCTCTGGATGGAAAACCTCAAGTCCATGAAAATTTGGAAAAGATTATAGAGTCGCCAAGTCAAAATCCCAACATCGTTGATTGGGAAGGCCCGGACGATCCAGAAAACCCACTCAACTGGCCAGCTTTCAAACAGAATGGACATGTGGTACTGATTAGTATCTTCACACTTTACGCGTAGGTTCTCCTCATTCCTGCTTTCAGGAAAAGGTCACTCACACTCCTTTCCTAGAAACTTAGCAGCAACAATGTACGCACCCGGAGCAGGACAGCTAGCCACGGAGTTCCACATCACCAACTCGACAGTCGAAGCCTTTACTGTCAGCATTTACGTTCTAGGCTTTCTCATTGGACCATTACTCCTCGCACCACTCTCGGAACTCTACGGACGTCTTCCCATTATCCACATCTGCAACATCGTCTTCTTTTCGTTCACCATCGGATGTGCTTTCAGCACCAACATATCTATGTTCCTGGTATTTCGGTTTATTTGCGGGTGTGCAGCTTCAGGACCTACCAGTATTGGAGGCGGCATAGTCGCAGATGTTAATCCTTTAGAGAAGAGAGGGAGGGCCATGGCGCTTTTCACTGCGGGGCCGATTTTGGGACCTGTATGTGCGAACTTATCCAGTTATGGAAGGAGAACTTGCTGACAGATTTACTAGGTGATTGGACCTGTTATAGGTGGCTTCGTGTCTGAAAACATTGGGTGGCGCTGGAACTTTCGGATCCTCTTGATTCTGGCAAGTTCTCACCACCTCTCAAGTACGATACTCATGTTCTAACTGTACTTTGTAAACTTAGTCGGGAGCAATCGGTGTTATATGCTCCATTGCCATGCGAGAAACCAACGCCACCGTTTTGCTGCAACGAAAGACCGAGCGTCTACGCAAAGAAACAGGGAATTCCGAATTAATTTCCAAAGCAGATCGCCACCAAAGTCCACGGCAGATGCTTATTCGTGCGCTCATACGTCCAATAAAGATGCTGGTCTACTCGCCCGTCGTGTTATTGCTTTCACTTTACTGTGGTTTACTCTTCGGCGTCATCTACCTCCTCTTCGCGACATTTCCCTCCGTTTTCGAGAAACAATACGGTTTCAACCCCGGAATTTCTGGTTTAGCATATCTCGGGCTCGGATTCGGCATGATGTTTGGCTTGTTCCTCTTTGCCATCCTGAGCGACAAATTATTGAAGCAAGGACAAGACGCCAAAATAGCAAAACCAGAACTGCGACTAATCCTCATGAAATGGTTCGCCCCTCTTACACCCCTTGGATGCTTCATGTACGGTTGGAGTGCCTATTACAAAACTCATTGGATTGTCCCGATTATCGGAACGTTCATTATTGGATTCGGTTCGCTCTTTGTGATTATCCCGGGTCAGATTTACTTGGTTGATTCGTTCGGATCGGCGGGCGCTGCGAGTGCTATTGCTGCGAGTTTGGCTGTGCGAAGTCCTTTTGGTGCCTTTTTAACCTTGGCGGCACCGCCGATGTATGCGAATTTGGGCCTGGGTTGGGGGAATAGTGTGTTGGGGTTTGTTTGTTTGGCTTTTACGCCGGTGCCTTGGTTGTTTTATCGGTATGGGGAGGGTTTGAGGACGAGGTTTCCTATTAAGTTGTGAGATAATAGAAAGCCATCTCTGGATTATGGGTATTCTGTCTGAGCTAGGTTGGTGCAACTGATCGCAAAAGCTCACGTCCTTACGGATGGTACACATCTTGGAATTATCAACTGATCTCTCTCTCCAAAGTCTCCCTTAATCTCTTTATACCTTATTAAACAACAACAAAAATATTGAAGCTCGATTGGGCGAAAGAATATTTTATTTGCACCTCTTAGAACGGAGATCCCCCCACCCCCCGTTCTCATTTGTGTAAAGGTTCATTGTATTTGAGAGAGTGAGGATCAAAATGGGAGAGGCCCAAAAAACGGGGGGAGTTCTTCTATTCAATATCTCTTCTCTCTTATAGGTTTGACACACTGAATTCAAAAATGGAAGAGAGTGGTAATTGACGGCTATGTTAGAACTTGGATTGCGAAAACTGGATTATGATTATTTTTAGCTACCGCTGGACCTCTGCATTATTTTGAATAGTGTCCGTTGGGGGAACGCGGTTCATAAAGGAAAGACTGGATTAATCGGAAGAATATTTGTCAAGTAGAATTGAAGATGGAGCACACAATGATGCATTTGCGGAGATGCCCGAGGCAGAGCACTCTGTAGCAAGAGAGAAACCCGTGGTTTGTTCGAAAGATCCTCTTCAATCGATGATGGTATGAAATTTGATTACCATGGAAACATATACAGTAACATCAAGCCAGATGTGGTGAATCCTGTAGAATGCCTACACCTATAAGACTAAACGTGGCCAATGATTGCTCGTACTGTAGTACATTCCGCGGCAATATCTCATCAAATAACACCTTTATGCCATTTCGTGCTGGAAAGCAAGCATGTGATTGTCTTGATAATTATGCCATATCGCAAGATCTATATGGGTATCTGTCGGTATCTTCGGGATACCTGTGTATTGCGGGGCACAGGATCTCACTCAAGGGAGGTCCAATACTGGTTGCAATACTAGATTCTGATTCATATCTGGAGGAGAGAAGGCTTAAGGCCTTCCCTACTCCTCTTATACTACTAGCGCGTGGTCCGTGCGACGCTAGCAGATACGGCTAGTCACCCATATACCGACAGTATCAAAATGAGGTCAAAATCGCTTCATATAACGACGATTACATGGACTTGTAATGGCATGCCTTTGAACCTTCTCTCTTCTACCACCAAAAGAGGAAACATCACCGAAACGTTGCAGCCCGTCACTTACAAAGCAGCGTCTTGGTAAAACAATTACGTGGAAGTGTTTCCGACTTGCGACAAACTCCGCAGGACGTTGAAGATGTCTCCTGGAAATCATTCGAATTGATATACAAGTGCGTTTCGCTCTGCATTTCCCCCGTCTCCTGCTCCAACATTCATCTCCCCAGGGAAGCCTTGTGCAAATCCACCAAATCCACCGTTCACGCTTTTAATGCGAATTAGGCATTAGGGCTCGCAATTATCGGTGCTAAGGTAGATTGCCCGGGAATGGGAAAAAGTGGGCAGTACTTTAGACAATGTGACCAACAGGCAGGGGGAGCTGTGCGTGCTAGTACTAAGATTTTACATTGCGTCGTAGTGGTACTGTAGTACACCGGGGATATTTGAGTGGAGGAGATTGTTGTAGAGCAAGTGAAGATGCTAGCTTCTACTAGCGTTGGCACGAACCAGCCTAAAGCTTGTTCCAGAGTCTCATGTAGCATAGTCCACACTATGAGATGCACTCATCGAGGATCCGAGACATACCTTACTTCTGATGGGTCAGGCGCGATTACCATATTGGACTCAAGAGTTACACCTTACATCAATAACCCTAAAAGTCCAGCAAAATTTCAGCCTTGATCTCTTTGTCAGTTTTACCGAGTCAAACCTTTGACCTGGGGTTTCCCCAACGAGACATTCAGACTTTCTTTGATCGGCAACGAAACCTTTCATGAAAGTTCTTTGTCTAATCTACGCGAGCTGCGACATGCGACTTCTATATCAGCCAGCTCATATTTCCGCTCATAATAGTACCATTTCGACTCCACCATCTTCACCTGCTTCAGAATTGCTCATTTCCCATCTCATCAAAATGCCACCAAAGAAAGCAGCCCAAGCCAAAAAGGCGGAGCCCAAGGCCAAAACTCAAGCAAAGACCAAAAAGCCGTCAGTCGAAACGAAAGCTAAGGTTGTGAAGAAACCTAAGGGATCAACGCCAGCGACATCAGGAGTGGGAGGTATCAAAAGGGTCAAGCCTGTCAATCCTCGTGAAACTGATGAATCGGAGGAGTATCAAGGTGATACAGAAGAATCTTCAAGCGAGGAGCTCGAGTTAGACTCAGAAGACGAAGAAGAGGACGAGGTTTACGAAGGGAAGCCTAAGAAAATTATAGCAACAACCAAGGCAGCGCCGAAGAAGCCTGTAGCTACCGCCAAACCAGCAAAATCTGTGGCCGCCAAAGTACCTGTCAAGAAACCAGAAGCATCAAAACCCCCCACCAAGAAACCAACGACAGCAAAGAAAGAAACAGCACCTAAGCCAGCCACCAAGGACCCCGCTCCCAAAAAGCCGGTTCCCAAAAATAAGCGATGCATTTCGGAAACGACAAAAGGAGAGCAATGCAGTAGACCGTTTGGCGACGATGTAAATAAGTTGTGTCCATTGCATCGCAAGGCCTTGGAAAGTGGAAAGTTATTGATGCTCTGAGATGATCTCACGAGAAAGGGTGGATTCAGTGACGGAATTTGAGTGCTTTGGCGCCATCAAACCGGCAACCTCATCATTTTTAGATACTAGTGACACGCTCTACCATTGAGCTATGGTGGCTGGCTATGATTTGTTGGAAAGCCATTTGTCTACGCAGTCGGCACCCAACTGCTAGCTGTACGAAGAAATTACTTTGGGGGAGAGGAGAAATAGCAAGGGGTATTTAACAAACAAGATCAAGAAAAGTTGAAATATACATCGCTTGAATGGGAATTCAATGTCTACGCCGAATAAAAATATTGGAAAGAGCTTGTACCTTGGTAGTTATGAGTTTATGCATCCTCAGATGTCGAGTCGTAGTCTAGATTGGTGTTTACTGTTTGCCTCGAGCGATTGAAAATGAATTGAACTTGGGTCGGACGGGGTGGTATTTCATCAAGGCCGCCATTGTTCATGATTTTGTTTTTTTTTGCTCTTGAATTCTTTCAGCTTGGAAGACACATTAGCAACTCTCTGATTTGTAAAGAATACACGCGTAACAAGATTAGAGGCCGTGGAGAAGGACAGAAAGATGGGCTAGGGGATGTTTGGTCGGCTGAAATGTGGGAGTCGGTACCTTGAAGGTTTGATGCCGATTTATCTTGTTCATGGGATGATGGACCTCGAAGCTTGAAGAGTTTGCTCGAAAGTGAAAGTTTTGAAATGTTGTCTTGTTTGTGCAAACAGAACGAGACTTGAGATGAGGGACATCGCATCTAGCAATATCCGATAAGGCTCAACCTTCCTCGCCCGTCATATGGCCAAGTTAGGCCCCGGGTTTCAGCAAATCAGATCGCGTCACTAGAAGTGACTCCCTCAAAGCCCTCGTAGCTCAATGGTAGAGCGCGTCACTAGTATAAAAAGCTATGACGAGGTTGCCGGTTCGATTCCGTCCGAGGGCAATTACAATTTCTTTTTGCACTTTTTTTGTTACTTTTCAAACCTCTTTTGGCGCAGCTGTCTGTTTGTTTTTGAAAATGTCATGATTTCGGTTTTTTTTTTGGCAGATCTGGGCAGGTTAAGCGAGAATGGGGGCTGCCGAATCTTTGCCGAGCGCCCGGGCGCGAAACCTTGTCGCGTCTTCAAGATCGCAGCCTCGAAAGCTGGAACAAGCAGCTTCACACCACACCACATCCCCTCAAGATGCCTTCACGATCACCTTCAAGAGGACGCCCGCGTACGCGCTCGCCATACTCCGACGCCTCGCGCCCCAATTCCCGGTCAAGGACTAGATCTGTCTCGAGACCTCGTCGCACTGTCTCCCCTCGATCCGCCAGTCGCAGCCCCCCAGGAAGAAATGGCAGATATAGAAGCGGCTCTCGCAGCGTCAGTCGCGGCAGAAGTCCAAGTCCCATCCGAAGCACCAAGGTATGTTATAGTGTCAATTGCAGACTTGCGGCATTTTCTAACGTACGCAGGTTGTGGTAGAGAAGCTCACGAAAAATGTAAACGAGGATCACCTGCGCGAGATCTTTGGTGTTTACGGTCAAATTAGAGATTTAGATATGCCCTTGAACAGACAATGTAAGTATCCCAATTTGTTTGCAATTCCACTGCTGACCTGGCTGGCAGTCATGACAAATCGCGGAACTGCCTACATTCTATACGCCACCGAAGCTGATGCAGAAGCTGCAATCGCGCATATGCACGAATCGCAGATTGACGGAACAGTTGTCAATGTTTCGATTGTTCTTTCGCGCCGCAAGTTCTCACCATCTCCACCGCTAGCAAGACGCGGCGCAAATTATGACCCCCGTGCATCAGCCTCAGCAAGCTTTCGAGGAGGACCACCACCACGTCGTCGATCACCACCACCAGCATATGGAAGGCCAGAGCGCAACACGGATACATACAGACCAAGATCTCTGTCCAGGTCCCGTTCACCAAGACGCCACCGAACTCGTTCCAGGTCGTTTTCGCGGTCTCGTTCACCAGCTCGACGAGGAGGCCGACGAGATTCGCCAGGACGAAATGGAGGCGGTCGGAATGATACTAGAAGAAGGCGAAGCCCGAGCTATAGCAGCTATAGCAGTTACGATGATAGGAGCCGGAGTAGATCTCGTGGACGTGGTGGACGCGGAGGTCTTCCTCGACGTTAACGATATCCTGGAATTTGATTTATAGCGCCGGAGTTGTGGAAAAATTGTACGATTTTGAGATGTAATTTCTCTTGCTGGTTTTTTGGATGGTAGAAATTAACAATTCTGTTTCCTCCAGTTTCCCCCATATGAAATTGATGATACTAATTTAGGTGACACATCAAGTGATGCACGAAGCCCACCCCCAAGTCTATTTTGCGGGAGCAGGCGAGATGAGTTCAGTAAATTCATGTGGGTACAGCACTTAGAATTAAGCTGATTGCAAAATAAAAACCGAAAAAGGAGGGGAAAATACTCAGCTGTTCTATGGAGATACATCATTAGCTGATTATCAAGGTTCACGGGTGGCAAGTTGCAGTTCGGGAATTTCGTGAGTACCTATCAACGAAGTGGTCTGTCAAGATTCCTGCAATTTCTGGCGAGTCCGATTCAGGGTCAAGCTGAAGCCGGTAGTTCTTTCCCCAACAAACGACTTGTAAATTGATGCGGGCAGAGCCCTTGTTCGCAGCACCTTCCTTCGTTTGGTGTTTGGCGTGGAGGAAGGTGCGATGACGAGCGGACAAGTAAAAGCACAAGTCAAATTTTCTTCGAGCCGGGAACCTCGTCTCAACAAACACCATCATCGCCTCATCACCTCAGCTCCTAACAGCTCTCTCGCTCTTCATTCTTACTCACCTATTGCATTTCCTCCTTTCAAAAGAATATTGACATATCCAAAATATCAATCACCTGTAAGTCGGGCACCCCACATTCATTGCCAATCCTGCCTGGCTTGGACCTGCCTGGAGAATTGGCCTACGCCTCTAGATAGTCATTGCTAACTGCCTTTCCAGCACCGCCGAAACCCATTCTTTCCCACCTGCCTCTCCTCTCACCGTCTAAACTCCAACTTCATAATGGGTGGTCGTGAAAGACGCGAAGAAAGAAAGAGAGCGCGTGCAGAACGAAATGCATGCAAACCTACCAAGACCCTGATCCAAACCGACCGTCTCTGTCTACAGACTGGGCCTAAAACCAATCAGCCCAAGATCGAAAAGAACAGCGAAACCACCACTCTTCGAGGTTTTGGCGGCGGTCTTCAAATGAGTGTGCCGCGGAAAAGCAAGGATAAAACTCGAAAGTCCCGCTCGTCAAAACGTTCATCTCGTTCGACTGAGGACGTTGGAGAACAGCCTCAAGTTGCAAACGAGGATGCAGAATCGGAAGATTGTCCCCTCTGCCCCGAAGGTGATTCTCCTAAAGACAAGGACGGTAAAGCCGTGACGTTTCCAGCTGGTTCTTCTGACAAAGCCCCACCGGTATGCGAAGACACCGATGAAGACATGGACTCAGAAATGTGCTCACTCTGTCTCAAAGAAGATTCTGCTTCAGGAAACCAAGACGACATGACACCGAGATTTTCCTGTGTGCCCTCTGTCGAAGTCACACCATGTTACGAAGACACAGATAGAGATAGAACCTCGAGAAACTGTTCCCTCAGCACTGCTCATGGTTCCACCCGCTACGAATACTCGAATGGATATGGGGATTCTCGAAGCTGCTCGCTTAGCACATACCCCTGTTCTACTATTTCCGAGGAAGGACACGAGTACTCGGATACCTGTTCACTATGCACCAAACAAGATTCCAGTTCGTCTAAAGACACCCAGGGAGGCAACATGGATGGTTGTTCTGCTGGCGCGGATTTTCTTCCAAGTTCAGGCTCAGAACGAGACCCGCAAAGTTGTCCCTTCTGTCCTGCTTCAAAATCTTCTCCAGTCAGAGCGAGTGAATACATAGGATACAGTTCAGTTGGTCATGACGGATCTGTTTCTCCTATGATTTACAGCGATTACATGGGACTTGATGGCGCTTCTGCGTCCAAAAAGGCCGAGGAAACAGTCGAAGAAGTCGGGGGTGGACTCGACGGTATGCTCGGGGATCTGGGCCGTGAGATAGACGAGGTTTTGGATCCACAGGCATCGAATGGGACTTCCAATTATCCAAATGCCGGAAACAGCCATACGAAACAGCAAACCGCATCAACTAACCCTCCCCACTACGCGCTCCCCGCAGATGTCGCAAATGCTAGCAACGGTAGCGACTGTGAAAGCTTTCCAGCTGCTTCTACGCAAACCATGAAGAAAGCGAATGCTCAGAGACAGTATGAACATATCCCTCCTAGTCATATATCTGAGAACTTCGGATTTGCAATTGACGGTGGCATAGATCCCATCAATCCTATCGCTGCCACAAACACTCCAACAGATGATGGCGAAACATCAATGGACGATGGGCAAGATCCAATCGGACTCGACGGCTCTCTTCACGATCGGCGCGCTGCCAAGAGAGCAAAGACGACTTGCTATGCAAACGGGGCAGAAGGAGAGCCGGATCAGGCCGCAGGTATTCCTCGCGGTCTTCAAATCTTTGTAAGTCTTGACCAATCGATGCCGCTGCCCACTCCTTGTTGCATTGGAAGTTATGGCCTTCCCTAAAGTTTTCAGCCATGCATGGGCTCTGGACTGAGAAACATACTAACTTGAATATCTCCATGCCTAGGCATACAACACTATGGACCTTTACAAGGCCTGGCCGTTCCCCAAAGCTCTTTTACAATACAATGTTACAGAAATTGACTGGCAAACATTTTGTCACGCAGTTTGCTTCAACGTTCGTGGAGTCACCGGTATAGCCTACCGAGTCGATGAAATAGTTGATGCTGTTGCAACCTGGGATGTTGATTTCTTTCGAAAGAAGGGCCTACTTTTACGAATTGACATGCCTGGAGAGGAAAAGTTCGGTCTAGATTTCATGGATTTGTACTACGAAGGAACTGGGAATAGAAAAACTTGTAAGTTACATGGATTTCCACATCTTCCAGTCTCGAATTCTTCAACTTTCACTCCTAGCTTTCGATGCAGAAAGTGAATCAAGACTGACTCTCGATTCTGTAGTCAATGTAGCACATGGGTTTGCTGGACGCCTTGACAAAAACAAGCAAAAAGAGGCCAAGTCGAAAAATCTTCAACGTGTTCGGGCTAAAGGTTTTGAGAGTACACGCCTCGTCTTTGACCCCATAGCCGTGCTAGATGATGCGGAGCTATCTCAAAAGCATGGCTGGACGGCATGGGAAAAACAATCATTGGCTGCCAAGAAGGCGGCATCAGCGACCATGGCAAACCCCATTCCGGTCAACAACGAACCCTGGGATTGGAATAAGATGAATATAAGACGCGTAGACCGATGGTGTCCTTCTAAACACCTCTATTACGACAGATATCGTGGACAGAGAATCACCATCGACACTAGTAGCTATGAAGGTAATGGCTTTGACAATAGATGTTCGTATTCTTTCATTATTCCTGATGCGGATTCGATGGATCAGAGAGGATTGAGTGGAGCGGTTCTCTCTTGCGACGAGGTTCCCCACATGGTTCTCCATAAAGAGAGTGAAACACGTTACAGTAATAGCTATGGCATTTTCTCCTGATGGGGAAATCGGCCCAGGCTGTTGTAGAATGGGTCTATTCACCATGGCGTGGGGAATTGGGTTTCAGCAGATGGAGGACTTGGGGTTTTCAGTGTGTCCTTTCATGGTAGAATCCTAGATTGAATGAATATCTCTATTCCACATTTGATTTTGGATCGCTCGTCTTTCTGCTCCTCGTTGAGCCTGGGGGCTAGTGCTCTCATTCTCAATTTTGTTGTTGTTGTGTTGTATGGGATTCGGCCCTTTGGTGTTTGGTGTTTGGTGTTTGGAACTATGGATTGATGGCATTTGTTCACGTCGCCTTTCTCTCTCTCTCTCTCTCTCTCTCACCGGCTAGAGTCCAAACTAGTTTCTGGAAGTGACATTGAAAGTTGAAGAGGAGGTCGAGTGTCTCAGTTGAAAAGGAGGTTGAGTGTCTGGTATGGGAAACTGGCGTTGATTCGATGGGAGGAGGTAGGTGGTGGCGGATTAGGGAATGGTGGGAGTGTAAGTACGTTGATTATTTGGTTCTTTTCTCTCTTTGAAGTGTTTTTTTCTTTCGCTTTTCGTGAAGTATGAAGTGAGAAGTCTGGAGGGGGAGGGGGGTGTATTTTTGAGAGGAAAGCTGGGTTTTTTTTGGATGGGAGGGAGGTTTGGGGTGGTTTATTTGGGGAGATGGGTAGGGGGATATCATAGGCAGGGGCGAGATTTATGAGCGATCGTCGGGCAACTCTGAAAGGGGAAAATGCCTTGCTGACAAGAATATGGATAATGGCAAATTCGGCTATTAATAGCGCGATTTTCATCACTGCCACGTTTAAGCGAAAATTAGTCAGCTTACTTGCTTTTGAGGGCTTCCGGACCTCTAAATTTGTCCAACCTCAATAATTCCAACGATTTCATCGTTGACCCAACCCAGACTGCCAGCAGCTCAAATGATCTCGCACTGCGACTTTGAGTATAGCTCAAGAATAACTGTGGGATGCTTCATCACAACCAGCACACGACTACGGTACGCCCTTTTTCACAAGCTTAGGCGGTAGAAAAGCCGGTCAAAAGGTACGGCAATGAGGGTGCAAAAGTTGTTGTTATTCCTAAAGTGGCTGTCTACAATCGAGGCCTATAATCTAAGGTTCTGTGGCGCACTAGGCCCTTTTGGGTTTAGTGTCACTTCAGCGGTGTAACCTGAGCATGTTTGGACGACCTTCTTTCCACAAACCACTCGATCTTTCATTTCCAGTCCGGACTGGTTTGGCGAATTAGCCATGTCATACCAGCCACTCGATTCAGGTCGCTTTGAATTTCGCCTCTTGACTCTTTTAAGTGTCGGGGATGGCGCCGCTGCAGATTCCACCATCCGATGCCAACTCGAAACATCTTCGTTGATTGAGCCACCACTTTATCGAGCTCTCTCTTACTGTTGGGGGAATGTCAACATCACTGAAACTATTTACATCAATGACTGCGAGGTCCCAGTTACGGTAAATCTCAAAGCAGCCTTGAGAGAACTTGGAGCCAAAGGATTCACCAAGTTATGGATCGACGCAGTATGCATCAATCAACATGATTTGTTTGAAAAGGGGATTCAGGTCAACCGAATGGCTTTGGTGTATTCTAGAGCCTACCAGGTGGTGTGGCTGGGTCCAGAGGCCGACAATTCTTCAGCAATCTTTGAGGCGCTGGGCGATAGAACCGAAGTACCGCTTCTAGATCTGGTGCACAAAGAATCCGAATATGTCCAGGCGATATTCCGTCGCCCCTTTTGGAAACGAGTGTGGATCATACAAGAGGTCGCCAAGGCTACGTCTATCCAATTGCTCTGTGGCCATAACATTATTCGGTGGTCGGATTGGGAATCTGGGATCGCAGCATTCAAAGTTCCAGCAGAAATCTCCGCGTTACTCAACTTCCGTATAGCAGAGACACAGCGGTCTCGCCCAACATTACTCCGGGCTATGTTGCAAAGTTTTGATTCTGAAGCGAGCGATGCACGCGACAAAATATATGCGCTAATTGGTCTTTGCTCCGATGGAATGGAAATCGTCCCTACTCCAAATTATACACAATCTGCAAACAGCGTCTTTTTTGAAGTTTTCAAGGAGTTGATCTCTCGAGCTACATGGCTGTCATACCTCGTCTCTGGTTCACTTGGCTACAATCAGCAGATGTCTGCCGATTCGTATCAGCCAGACTGGACAAATTTGAAGCAGGGTGTGGCTGCCGTACTATTACGGGGTCTGGGTAACGAATTATACCCAGATTCACTAGCATTTCCCGCATTTGAGGGCTTCCAGCGTTCATCTTGGAAATGGGAAGCGCGCAAGAATTTCGACTTCCTGGATGGCAAAACTCACCAACATACATATATATATAATCACCCGTCTCTATCAATGAACGGCATCACTGTCAGCGGTCTTATAATAGGCTCCATAAACTGCGTCTCAAGCGTCTTGGAAACAACCGATAGCTTCGGGCAACCTTCGAGCGTAGAGATCAAATGGAAGAAAAACTGGAACGAGTCGCCATTTAGTACCTACCGAACTTACATCAGAAAGCTTAATAGTGCCAAAGATCGGAATCTCGTCGGCCACGACCATCTTTGTGATTTGTTTGATGCCTTCTTGCAGAGGGAAAACGGGTCTCTAGCATATAACTGTCGCTATTCGCACTACAAGGCTTATATTGTCAGCAAGCTATACGCAGAAGGCAACCAAGATATCGATCGAGCCGTGGAGGCTGCTGGTGATGGCCAAAGATCCATAATCTACCATTTTGGCAGATGGCTGGTGGAAAATAAAGACTTCATATTCCGAGGCCAACCCCTTGAGCACTGGATAAACGCATACACGACAGAGTTCATCCCACCCCGAGCTCTACACGCCGAAGTCGCAACAACAGACTGGCGTCGAACCACGCCAGCTGTGCTGGGCTACACATTTTTCGAAACCGCGTTCCGTGAGTGGCTCAATAGTGCCGACCGCTTTACGCGAGAGAACGTACGACTCGCGGCTGGGTTTGGAGGGAAGAGCTTAGGACTTGTGCATCATGATGCGAAGGAAGGGGATGAGATTTGTTTGCTATATGATGTTACAGAGCCGATTATTGTGCGGCGTGAACAAGGTGGATGGAGATATATTGGGACGAGCACGTTCCAGAGAACTGATTATCGGGATGGCGGAGCGGGGGAGGAACTTTGGAGTCAGCTGTCGAAGATCGATCGTCGTGCTTGGAAGCAGATGTTGCTTATTATTTAGAAGATTTCTTCGTGTCCTGGAAAATTTGGTTGGCACTTTCCCTATCTCATTCTCCATCAGGCGCTTCTAGTACAGGGATAGGGCAATATATGAGCGCTAAATGGGGCCTCGTTGAGGATCCATGCAAGGATTTATCTCAGAAAAGCATGGTGTTAAAAGTTCAAACAGATCCTGCAAAGCTTCAGAGCTCAAGTGCGCTTCAATAAGTGTGGAATTTCATATTGACTGGCACATTGAATGCAGTTTGTAATCCCGTGCATTCCTTTCGTATTCACTTGAAATATTTATTGTTGGTATATAACAGGTAGTGCATTGGTACTCGAAACATAGGTGGTTGGATGATACCTATATCATCTATTGTGTGTAGGACTAAAGAGCGTGCAAGGAGACAGGAGAATATGTGGCCTGCATCACACGTGTAGAAACGTGATTAGTTCAGACATTTACTCGAAACATTTATCCGAAAGGGAGAACTCAATTCCCCGTCGCAACTATCGTTGAAAGGACTTCAAAATCATAGTTTTATGCTCCAAGTCCGAGGTAATCACCCTTGCCAATTGGTACGCCCTATTTCAAACTTCAAGTTAGCGGAGTTTCAATCAACTAGAGCCCAATGACAGGAATATTATGGATCCCACGAGATACTGTCTCTACGTCATACGTGGACAACGGATGAGACACCTGGTTTGCGGAATCTTTTGTACTCACCTCCTTTCTCAAGAGCGCATAAGCTGTGACGAAGTGAAAGTAGATGTTTGGAATGGCAAAGTCCACAGTGTATTTTGAGACAGTCCTCGTCAACTTTACTTGTCCTCCAAAAGTAATCTCCTTGTCCTCCTTTCCTTCGAAGTCTTTGGGGCTCGTAGATTCCAGGACTGCGAGGGTCTTGACAAGTCTTTCCTGGAGCTCAGGGAATGTCTTCTCGTTGTCCTCAAAAACTACCTCCTCGATTCCGCCGGCGCGGACAGCGAAGAATTTAGCAGCGTCACTGAAACGTTGGATCTGTGTTTGGTTATCTCAATGTTAGCGCTTTGGGCGGGGTAGGAGGGGAAACAAGGCTATGGGCCTATGGCGTTTTGGCCTGTCGGGTGTGAACAGAGTGGGATGCACTTGCAGTGGAGACTCCAACATGAATGGGACGAAGTGGGAAGTTGCGAATAGCTTCAAGAACACCTACCTGGAATGCAAGTCCGAACATGTCATCAATGAGTTTAGTGTCGAGGATGGCTTGCTCTTTCTCTGGGGATCCAGCATGAGCCACAGCCTTGGTAAGGAGGATTTGGAGCGTCTTTATCTGTTTGATGAAAACAGGGATAGAGATTTCGTAGATTGAGAGAGGCATGATTGCAGATAGTTGAAGTTCTAATTGAGAAAAGTTTGAAGTGAGAAGAGGATTATTTCTTTTGAGTGTGGTCGCGGTTTGAGATGAGCAGCGAGAGGATGGATAGTTGAGAAAGAGCAATGGAGATGACAGAGTTGCAAAAATATCAATTGGAAGCTTGAAATGTGGGGATTTATACCTCAGAGCCTTACCTTCCAGGAATTCCCTCTTCTCTGACCGTTAAGCCAGCATACGTCGGCAAGCGACAGCAAGACGCACAACAAAGCACAAGCGTAGGAAAGCTGAAAATTTGCTGATAAATCCAAGATGAGATTTGTAATCTGCAATCCGGCTAAGGCATATCTCACATGTTTTTGGCGTCAGATTGAGGGGTCACGGTTTTTGAAACACCGGTAGAGTAGCATGCCTCGATAGCTTCATGCCACTTCTGTGCGTTTGTGTTTGTTGTTGGGGAATTCCTTGCCCCGTGATTCGGCCGTCAAATATTAATACGGTTGCCGGTGCACTGCATACTCTAAAGGGGTTCCCGTAGGACCTTACCCTCAATGTAAACAACCCGAGCAGCGTCATTCACTCCATTCAAAATTACATATCTTTTCAACTTTATAAGCATGTTTACAAAAGCTTAACGATATCCTCCAAGTTAGATTAGCATAAGACTTTCCGCTTCGAATCAAACCGAGCCGCAATTTTACCCTCTATTTGTCAGCAGCCAGAAACTCTTATTACGGTGGCCTTTTGACTCGCAAAAGATGACCCGGAAGCGGTGGCCCGTGGAAGTCCAAAACGCACCAACGAAGAATGCTCTACAGCTGTTGAGTAAACTATTGAACAACGGGTTGCACAGGATATGCATCAAAAACGTCCGAGTGCGACTGCAGTGCAATAGATATTATTAATTGACATTCCACGGAGAGACGTGGCTGACAGAGCTGACAAAAGGTATCCCAACCGGCAGATCTGGACATCCGATTGCGACCTCATAGAACTGCACAAGTCCAAATTCGCGGATTCGGAAGAGAAAAGGGGCCGAGGAGAATGTTAGTGCTCGCACCAGCTCGCATAGTTCGGCTTTGCTACACTTTGCATGTTTGCTGACTCTCGTTGTCCTGTTCCTAGACCGCAAGTATCTTTTAGATGGACATCTCTGTATGCTTAAGGAGAAGTCATGATATCTTGAATTAAGAACCACGGCATCTTTACACTGCAATTCTACTTTGAAATAATATCCCCTCCTTCTCGAGGTTCTCGCTACGGGAAAGGGGGGCTGGGGATGCTGAAAGTATATTGGGCACGAAAGAATTTGCTACCCGCTACCTTAGCAAGAACACGGAGAGATGGAAGATCGTTTTCTTAATTGAAATAATGTGTAAACCACGACATATCCTCCTGAACAATGTTCAAAGATGTTCATTCAAGCTGATTTTCTCCTTTGATTAGAATGGCCATTTAGAGTCCACAACCCCAAACCTACTGCCTACGAACAACTTTACCTCGAACGAGTTCGAAGAAGTTTTGCTATAGCATAATGACAGTTTTCCTCAGCTATTTTGATAGCTCCATCATATCCCGTGTTGCCACTTTGAGCGCTTTTCGCTCCGGAAGACAAAAGAAGTCGAATCATATCGAGTCGGCCGTGTTCGGCAGCTCCGTCCAAGGCCATCCTACCTTCGGCTTTGGCGCCAGCTGCGTTGACATTCGCTCCCACTTCCAAGAGCAGACTTGCAAGTTTGACTCTTCCGGTAATAGCGGCAGCTTGAAGTGCCGTCAGTCCACCATTTAGACCAGCCTCGGCATTCACATGTGCTCCATTCTGTAAAAGCAGTTCAACAAGTGTGATATCAAACTCATCTCGAACACATGCAGCTTGAAGAGCGGTTCTTCCTTGCAGTGGCGCGGCAGGAGCATTGATATCAGCTCCTTTACTCAAAAGGTATGTTATCATTTCAACATTAGAGAACTCTGCGGCGGCCTGTATTGGCGTTTTCGCCCCATCTACTGATTGGGGGTGTATTCTGCCTCCTTGTTCATTGATGTTTGAACCTGCATCTACCAGGAGATGGATGAGTTCGATGTCCGCGCCACTTTTGATAAGATTGGATAATGCTGGGTTCCAGTTATTTCTTCTTACTATGCAAGGATCCGAGATTTGAGCACCATTACTTAGAAGTAACTTCAACATTTCGGTCCTTTCTGAAGAGAAAGTCCCATCACTTTCAGTGCAAGCCTCATACATCGTAAGTCCAAGCCCCACGTTGCTACTAGGGATGATTTGACTGCCGGCCCGTAGCAAGAGTTTGAAAACGCAAATATCGCCTCTGCGCAAAGCCAAGTGAAGAGCCGTAAGTCCGTTGCTCGGATGTGGAGGGGAATTGACATCAGCCCCCGCATCTATGAGATACTGGACGACTTGATAGTTTTGCTGACATTCTTCTTCTGTTCTTTTTCCAAAGGTGAACTGCCTGGGACGTTTCCAGGCTACAGCAAGTTGGATCGCAAAATTGCCGTTCCGGTCGGGTAAGTTGACAGGCACATCGTTGTCGAGCAAGGACTTGACAGCCGTAATATTAGAGAGAGTAGCAGCAAGCCCCAATGCATCTATGCCAATTCTAGTTAAATGGCAGCCTCGCTTAATGAGCAAGTCGAGAATTTCGAAGCAAGGTGGGTGTACTGCTATTGCAAGAGCGCTCGATTGTTCCAGGTCTGCTCCAGCGTCGAGCAGTAATGTGATTACCGAAATCATGTCAACAGAGGCATGGCCCCAGCAAGCAATCGCTAATGGGTCTCCGTAAATATTTGGCAGCCGGTTGTTTTGTGCGTGGGCGCAAGGTAAGCTAAAGCCGATTCTTTCAGCAGTGATTGCCCCAATTCCCTTAACGTTTGGATCGACACCGTATGCAAGAAGAATCTGAATAGCATCAAGTCCCTTTCGAGATTTCAAGCTGCTGAAGTGGTAAATTGCTGCACATAGTGCAACTTCGAGCATTGCCATTTTGTGTGAATGGGGTTCACTTTGGTGGTTCAAAATATACCAATGGAGACTAACAAATCCTAGGCTTGCGGCAATGATCGCTCCGCTTACGGTGAAGGTTTCCCCGATCACCCGGCTCGATTTGAAAAGCAATTCGTACTTTTCCATATAGCCATGTAGGTATGCCCAATCCAAAGCTTTCTCCTTTCTCACTTTATCGTTGACCAGATAGTTTTCTGCCCAGTTATCGTCATATTCCGCTACAGAATCCAGACATGCTGAATAGTTTTCGACATAGACATTATCGAAATCTGCGCCATACTCCAAGAGTAAAATGATACAATCAAGACCCCCATATTCAATCGCTTGCTCGAGAGCGTACATCTCAATTTGGGAACCAGCAGCCAACAACTTTCTGGCTATTCCGACTTGATGGCAGTAAATGGCATGGTAAAGTGGTGAATATCCCCAAACAGGGTGGTGATACTCTCGAAACGGCGGATTCACGTCGGCGCCGTTCGATAGTAAAATGTCGACAAGCTCAACGCACTCCTCGGTCTTTTCGCCTAAACGTCTAAACGCCATGCTTTCGAGCACTGTTTGGAGCAGTCTTCCTCCACTTTCGCCAGCAAGCAGAACCCTATCTACTCCGCACTCAATCGACCTCGTGAAGTAATTTGGTTGAACATTCTTAGCTGCAGCGCAGAGAAACTTAGCACAACCGGCTTCCGCAGCATGAGTTTTCGTTTCAATGATTGCAGCGAGAAGCTCCCTTGGCATGTCTTCCATGACACTGGTAAGCAATAGTTTTTCCTGCTCCCAGGTCAAAAGGTTATTTATCAGTAGATAGAACACAGACTCCGCCATATCAGGTATCGAGTACTGCGTTGTTGGACTGGAATTGCTCGTCGCACAGGCTAAGCCGCCGCCCTCAGCATAATGAGGAATGATGGAAAGGAACTTTGCGGTCAATTCTGTTTCTTGCAGTGTTGTTTGGGGGTTCCAATATTTCTCGATGCCCAATCCTTTGGCCTTCCATGATATCCTGTCTAGGTAAGACTCCCTTGGATTTGTATGCTTTGAACTCATAGTTGACTTGGATGTCGAAGAGCAGGATGTGGCCCTTGTAACTTCATTTGGAAAATGCGAGAACGGCAAATTGTGAAAGGGCGTCTTTACAGTTGGGATCTCGAAAAAGTCGCCATTGAGCTGATACGCCATACAAGGCTCAGCTGACGCATTGAAAGAAATCTTCTCAATTGAGAATAATTCCTGCTCCGTTGGGTAATCTTCGAAGTTAAATGCGCCCATATCGAGTTCTATTTACAACGGGGCTTATTAGTGAGCTTCAGGTAAAGGACGTAAGGAATTTCTCACCCTGATAATCATTTGTTAGCTGATTACACAATGAACCAGGGCCGGGAGGTATAATATTTTGCTTCGGGAATGACCAGTTCTCAACTTGGGATGGAATGGTCGCAGTGGAGAAGTCGAACAAACTGACTTCGGCAAAGCTATCGGTGGTGACTGAGTCTGGACATCGTTCCATCATGTCCCGGCTTGATGTCGTTGAGGGCGAAGGTGTTCGTACAATAACTCCTCTGGGCAATGATGGACTTGTCGCTGCTCGAGCACGAGTGCTATTCAGAATTTGGTTGGTCGTCTCACGTATTTGGTTACAACTCTTAATCCGACGGTTTCGGTTTGTCTCCTTCCTGAGCTTTTTAGAACTTATCCTGATTCCACTGAGCAGAACCTCAGAGGGTTTTCCATTCCTTGCTCTCTTTGAGATATGATAGTCGATATCTGACCAATCATTCCGTTTCAATTTCTTGGTATAGCCCCAATCGTCCCTTAGTTTGGTTTCGTACTGAAATTCGCTTTGTAAAAGCTGATGATTAGATGTGAATCCAAAATCTAGACTGGCTGCTTACGATGCTTCGAAATCGAAGTGTTCGCTGAGGTACTTCCGGACTTCATTGAGCGACTTCTTTTCTTCGAGATAAAGCCTACGGATTGTCTCCCGATGTGCCTCCCAATCATCCTGCGGGGGAAAATCCATGATGTGAAAGCTTGTAGTCTTTTCTTCTTCTTTTTCCCCCCACGAAGTTGATTCGTTACCTTGGGCTCCAAGACTACAGAGGTGGAGTCCGTTTGATTGGGGCAAACTCTCAGCTACGCTCCCTGGAACCTGCGTCAAAATTATGCTCAGGCACATCTCAATGTGCATGCTAGTAGGCTGGAATAATTCTCCAAAATCTGGCAACCACTGGTGCAGGCGTCTGAAAGGGTAAGATGTCCTAGCGATTTGGTTGGTCGGGGGCCATCAGTTCACTGGCACCTTACTTTCTGGGAGGTAAAATGTCCGTGGGCTGTAGATTGTGGTTACTCTACATGCAGGCTCGGGGATATGCAAAAGGGCGCACCTCGGTTCGTTATTCATTGAGTCCAATATCTGATGGCATGCACAGGAATTGGAGGCTATCACAGGCTGCCAAAATCCTGTTAACATTGCTAGACCACGACTGGAGAATGGCTTCCCCAAAGCCATGCACACTAGGATGTCCAAAATCTGGCCCAAGTAATAAAAGAGCCAACAAACCAACATAAAATTGCGGTTCAGTTACAGTATGACGAAGCTTGTCTCATTTTGCAAAATCTTTCATCCAATTCTATCTGCTTCGAAAGTGCCTGGGTTTGAGAATGACATCCCCAGAGACCATTCTCTCGCTGATTGCTGCGCTCATAGCATGTGCCCCCGCTTCCGGATACCTGATGCAACATATTTGGCAACGATACCGTTCCTCTGAAGATCAAGGTTCGTGTTTTTCTTCCTACCTCGTGGCATATTCAGGCTAATTAGAAAGATCCATTTGTAGAGCTGGAATCAGGGATTATCAGACAGGGGCCGCGAGTTACACAACTGCCACAGGCCTATGGTAAGAAGCAAATACCTGCACCACTTCTCCTTATCTGATAAGTGAAGCCGCAGAGTTGGGAAGCGGCATACCACATCCAGCAGCCGGTCAAACTTCAGAATTGGAAGGCAAGTGTCGAGACTGCATGTCGAAAATAATTCAAAAGAACTGATAGTTTGATCAGGAGAAATCATGGATTTTCAGACATTCAGCCCGTCTCTTCTACCGGATTTTCAAACCTCGAGATGCCCTATCTGCGGCTCACAAACTTCAATTCCAACAAACTATCATGAGGTATGTTCTGACTCTGAAATCAATAAAAGTCCTAGTCTAAAAACCGTTGATAGCTTCCCGCTTGATCAAGGTGGCATGCGACGACATCACCGACCCCAAAGAACGTTTTATGTTTCGAATTGCGCAGGAAGAAATCTACTAGAAGGCCAAAGCCAAATAAGCGAGGGTGGAGAAAGGGGGGGCTGCTGGGGACTAATTGAACATAATTATGATTGAAGTTGATAAACCGCGAGAAAGAGGAGTTATGAGTTGGGAGAGATCTTGAATATTGTAATTGCAATTTCATTTTCGGAATTCTTCGGATTTTGGCCATGGTCGCTCGGATAGCCCCCAAATTTCTCGACCACGAGACACGATCCGGTGGAACCCGCCTTCCTTCTTGCTATTCATTCCTCCCAGGTCTTCCAATCCAACCTAAATTAACAACTCGAGTTCATTGGCCGCGCCGATGTTTCCAAACTACCAGCCTATCACGCTTCACGCTAAATTTAAGCGAAAGAAGGGGGGTGTCATTGGGTGGGCGATGCACGATCGCACTCACAGGCTAAAAGGGAACGATAATTGCCGAGCACGCAGCTGAAAACGCCCTTGTCAGGATGAGAGGTATTGGCTAGTTAACGTCCTAGCCCCCAAAAACCAAGTCCCTCAAAATAGCTTCCTCTCAAAAACACCCAATAAGTTTCAAGTGATAGGGAAGTTCCGGTGCCAATCCAGTCGCGCATTTCGGTAACTACTTGTGAGTCAGGCTCGCATGCGGTTGATATGCAACATGCTCTTGGAGTAAGACCGCCAAATTTAGTGACTATTGTATCGTCATCGAGGATTTCCCACTTCTCTTCTCTAACTCTGAAAGGAAGGCAAAACTTAGAACACAAAGCATTTCAAAACATCACCATACCGAGCCCCACTCATCATGGAAGGCTCAGACAACAACCGATGGGAAATACATCGAGACACGATCCGAAAGCTCTATCTCGAGGAAAAGAAATCATTGAAAGATGTCCGGCGATTGATGAGCAAGATCCACAATTTTGAAGCATCGTGAGTGGATTCCTCAGCCTGTGAAACTGTAGGTTTCCGTCTGATGATGAATCTAATGAAGGGAATTTCAATACGAAGCGAAATTACGCGATGAATGGGGATTCTCTAAGAAGTTAAAGCGTGGAGATTGGCCAAAGATCGATTACCATGTCACCAAAAGAGCAAAGGCCGGAAAGCGATCCGAGGTACTACTTAATGGTATCACTATTAGCCCTCGGAAGTTTCGCAAAGAGATAAGGAGGAATCGTTGTAGTGAACCAAGCACCTCAGCCCGTAGGAACTTCTAATATCCTCATCTCGGAGGGGGCTAATTCTTGTCGCAGCGTCGAGTCCCGCTTTGCCAAAGGGAATTTCAGTACAGACTCCTGCCGCTTCGAGTCCGTGTCCGATCGGCGACACGCCGATAATCTCAGGCCATTTGCAAAGACTTTCGTCGCCCATGATTCCAACGCCTTTTGAGAACGTTAAATCCTCCGATGATACTTCATACGAGTCACAGCAATCAAGTTTCCAAGGTGAGTTTTGTTTGCTGTTGAACCCTGGCAAATTTGGATTTTTCTGACAAGACAAAAGATGATGCAAACATTCTCGACGTTTTCAATTTCAGCGGCGATTTATCGCCTGGTCAACATTTTTCCTCTTTTGAGAATACCTACTCAAAGTCAGCTCCGGAAGATACTATGGCACCAAATATGTCATTTCTAGTTCCACCGCCACGTTCGATGTTCAATATAGTTTTCGGAATCAATATAGTTTGATGAGCTTTTGTTTCAAGCACTCCTAGCTGATTCGATTCATCGTGTCTTCATTCCTTCAGCTCTTCACGCTCGTCTTTCAAACTGTATATTTTAATTTAAAACGATTTTTCAGGAAACCCGTTCGTATACTTCTTTCTGAACCGCAATAAGCCCCTTTGATCCCTGGTTTCTGTAGCGTTACTATTTAATCCCTCGTACTCCCCTATTACTAAACCGTCACAGAAAATGACAGCGCCTTATTTCCATTCCTAATTTGAGCGTTCACTTTGCTCGCCTGTGCTATTATATCCTCGGAAGTTCTTGAACCTCCCTCCTGTTGGTCCCAACCGTCCAGCTCATACAACAGCAAAGCCAAATTCGAACTCTTCCAAATCGGAACACCACGCGCGTTGTTGAAGATGATCACAACAATAAGCATGACGAAGGCAAGAACAACCAGAGAGATGGGCAATGCAAGCCATGCCCAAGTAATGCCAATGAAGGTCTCAGTTTTCATGACTATCCCATCGATAGCGCTACTATTTGCCGAAGTGCGGATTGCCTCAGTCATGCTGTCTGCAATGCTTTGCATAAGCGCTGGTATGTCGTCGCTCTGACTGAGAGCCACACCCACATTTGGTGTAGTCCGGTTTTCGCTGATTCTGCTATCTGAGGCTGCGTCGTTGGTTATTCCGACCTGTCCGGTCGTGCCGTCTTCGACGGTGAACAAGTCGGCCAGAAACCCTCTCATAGCCTGATAGTCGCAATAGTTGATTTGAAAAGTTGTATTCATTGGCGGGTGATCCTTGCTGGCTGGCTCTAAACCCACGAGGACTTTGTATGCGCTACCGCTGGTGGTGCTGTTAGGCACAGTGCGTAAGGGAGTCTCTGGGCCAGCCAGTGGACTTGCGCTGAAATTAGCGTAGGATGTGTTACTGAAAGTTCGGGCGCAGAGGCTAAATTTGCATTGCATAGCTTGTGGCAAGGGAGTGTTTAATATTGTATTGTTGTTGGAAACGTAAGAATTGAGTTGTATATCAGGTGCGAATTTGATAAATGTAAAATTGGATATCACGGCCATTTCTGAGCTGGTAAAGGATCCCGCACCGATGTCAGCCCATGCCATCTCCGCAACAGGCGGGGTAATTTCTGTAGCTGAATTCCACAGTGTCGAATAAGGGGTTTCCTCGGCAGCCCCGCCTGTCAGACCGAACATAGCGTTGAAGATATTACTGCTTGAAGGTATAGTGTAGCTGCAGTTAAGTCTGTTGTATAGTGAATCGCCGACAACGCACTTTGGGACGACCGTACCAGTGACGTTAACACAGCTACTACAAAATCCAAGTGTAGTTATCGTTGGCCACTCGCAACGCTCAAAACTGCAGGGCAGGGACGGCTCTCGAGTGGCATTCCATATGGGTGAGAGAATGGCTGCTTGCATAACCCAATCAACCGCCGCAGTGCCTTCGCATTGACCCCTTCTAACTGGGACGGAAGATGGGTCATAAACTTGACTAGCCAAGATGCTTGTGGCCCCTTGAACCTGCGTAAGTATGTTCGGGAAGTGGAAGACCGATTGTATAAAGGGGTCAACGAGCAAGGAAGCGAGCACAATCAATGAAGCCGATGAGGCCAAAAGCGTCTTTCGATTTTTGAGCAGGGCCAGTTGAAGGGCGCCCCATGGGCCACGGCTGGCATCATCAAAAACTTGGAGGTCACTCAGTTTCTGGGATCTCCCACTGAAATGTGACCATTTGAGCTGTGAGATGATTTCAGCGAGAGCGAACAGACAGGCCGATTTTCCCAGAGTGCCAAGGTAGGATACGACGACAGTGGGTGAAAAATATGCTTGACCGAGTCCCCATTGATCTAGGCGCCTTCCTTGCTCATACATCAGAACACCAACGACGGAGGCCATGCAGGTGAGGCTCAGAACAGAGGCAATGAGTTCCCAGAGCCAAAGGCGGTGGATAAATGAGGGCCTGGGCTCTGGAGAAGTGCGGTTGCTGTTGGCATGAGAGATTGACTGAGTATTCTGTCGGTCGCGGTATACATGGACGGTAGGCTGTTCCTTCGGCTCATTTGAATCCTCATGTCTATCGGCATCCATATCTTCCTCCCTATGTAATTGTAGATCTCGTTCATATGAACCTTCCCGTGGGTTTGCGTCGCTAAGCTCTCCGACATTATTGTATCCATCACTGGCATGCACTGTGGATAAATCGCTCGATGTTCCTGTAAAGATATCCGAGGGCGGTAGACGTGCAAAATGGCTGGCCGCAGATTTGCCGGGAACCTGATGTACACGGTACGATTCCTCAAGAGCAATAAGAGGTATTTGAGATTCTTCCGATTGATGAGGGGTATAATCATACCCATCTTGTTCGGTGGCAGGGTAGCCAGGATCCTCTGGGTCCGGGTCTAAGGTATGCGTAGAAAAAGATTGGCCCTGGACAAGGATGGGCGTATAATGCGACATCTCTTGAAATAAGAAGTCTGTCTTTCGAAAAGTGAATTTGGGTTTGGATACGTTAATATAACGAGAAGGTGGTTGGGGTTGATATTACGATAGCAAGGCGAAGGGAAAACTCCCCACAGCATGATGAGGCTGTATGGAATGGGCGATTGTCGCTTATGTATAGAGTCGAATCGCCGATCTGAATGCGCGGGAAGGCGAGATCACCTAGTATTATCTATCTGTGACAGAATACGAGGTGCATAGGGAGTACTGCATTGCATGTCAACGTCGTACATGTGCTGATAACATTAACAAAAAGGTCTTTCATCTAGGGTCTAGGGCTTAATCCTAAGAGACTGCAATGCAGATTAAGAGATATATAGCCTAATATAGCCTAAGCTGATAGCCTGGCAAAAGAATAGAGGGCTGTAGTCATTGCATTCAAAGTCCTACGATTATAAGATTTGAAAAAGTAAGGTAGATTTGGAGAGGACTTATTGGACGCACTTCTCCTTCTAGCTGTGCGTGGTTCTAGAAGCACGATAAACAAGCCTATTGAGGCTTATATATCTATTGATGCTTGAATTACCTAGGAAAAAAGAAATCTGACGGTGGGAGTGAGCTGGAGGTAGAAACTTGGTGGAACAGTTCTGTACGGACGCGCTGCCACCACCATCCAGCCGTAGGTCCAAACCCAGACCATGCAGGTATTAATAGGAATGCAGCCAGGGCCGCTAGGCAGAAGTCAAAGTTTCAAACCTGGTGGTGGCGGTCATGGCAACAAACATGGAGGCTGCAGGAAAATGCTGTCACACCTTCCAAGTCTGACTGCCAAGGATATCGCTACTGCTATTCCCCAACTCGAAGCTCCTCGGCTGGGAAAGTCCGGTTTCCCACGGCTCATAAACTCCTATGCTTATGAACTTCAACTTTTTTTTACGAACTTGGCACCATACACCGCTTATCCAGCCTACTCTGAAAGTCGACAGAAGCTCGCAAGCTCGCTTCAGATCAACTCTTTGTGGCTGTGCGCTCTCCATACTAGCGTCATGATCTCAGAAAAAGTCGAACTTCCAACCTTCAAGTCCGTCGCTGCCTTGGTAGCTACGCCGCGTGAACGAACATAGCTAAAGAAACACGCGGTGAGAGGAGCGAATTTCCCTGCTTTCACTTTAGTTTGGCCAACGCTGCTACTACTATAAGAAATTCATCATCACACGAATTCAATCTCGGTGGTAAAACGAAAATTAAATTACATCTCGATGAAGAAAAAGAAGAGACTAAAGCAGCGATAATAAATCTTCTTCCTTCCGAGGTTTGCTATTACCGGTACCAGAAAGGTAAAGTTATATTGTATTAAAGTTTAGATAATCTCGATTATTCTAATTAACTTTGATAAGCGAATATTGGAAGAATATTAACACCAACATTCTCTCTTCCCCTCTTCCCCTTACCCACAACATACCAAACTCACCCTCCCCTCCACCCCCTCCCCCTCCTCCCTCGTCAGCACCATCGAACTCTCCAGCACCCCAAAAACATACCTTCCCTCCTCTAATACCCAATCCCACTCACTATTCACAACAGGTAAATACCTCTCGACATCCAACTCCATACCCACCCTCCTCACTTCCCCACTCTCCAGATAAACCCGCGTAAACGCAACGAGTTGTCTCTCAGGCCGTATAGTAATCCCTTCCGTTCTGGTATGCGGATGACCAAGCAGATAAACCTGCGGGACATAAGAACCTGCCCTCTCCCCGGTGTTTGAGATTGTAAGGTAAAAGGTTATTGTAGAGGATTGCGAGAATGTCAAGGGAGAAGTAGAAGGGTTGATAGAGACGGAGAAATTCGAAGTGGAGAAAGTGGTGTAGGAGAGTCCGTAACCGAAACCGTAAATAGGTTCCCAAGGCTCATCAACATAAACCCGAAACCGCGCCGTCTGTTTCCACGTATACGCCACGGGTATGGTGCCTACATCCCTAGGCACACTCACAGGAACCCTACCCCCGGGATTAAACTCCCCAAAAAGCACATCTGCTATAGCCTGACCACCCGATTGGCCTGGGAAATACGTATTCAACACCGCCGAGGAGCGGGAGTAGATGGAAGGGATAGCGAATGGTCGACCGCCTTGCAGGATTAGGATTATGGGTTTGGAAGGGAAGGTTGCGGAGAGTGTGGTGAAGAGGGTTGTTTGAGCGAGGGGGAGAGTGAGCGTTGACCGTTCGGCGGATTCGCCGTCCGAGTTCCAGTTTGCGCCTAGCGCGAGGATGAGGATATCTGCGGTTGAAGCGAGCTCGGTGGCTGTTTGTATCGATTTCGTGTTGTTCTTCTCTTCTCTATCCACTAAATTCCAAAAAAGATGAACCTCCCTCTTTCCCCCCTCTCCCTCTCCCTCCTCTAAAACCAACGCCTGGTACTCCAGCCTCACCCGATGTCTTCTCCCGGGGTAGAATGTGAATCCGGCACCACCTGCAGGCGGAGACGTGGAGTTCTTTGTTGTGAATGCAAGACCGGGGATGTTAATCTGTATACTCCCGTTTTTACTCAGTGGCGTATGTTGAATTAACACATCATCAATATATAGTTTCGCCGTTGTATTCGCGCTAACACCTACACCGATCCAGCCTTCCACAGGAGTATCACACGGTACCGTTAAAAAGCCTTCCCAGATGACGCTGAAGTTGTTACTTGGTAGACCGTTGGGTGGGTAGAGTCCCCAATCCCGATTCGGCGTCTCAATTTGTTCGAACATTGGCTCCAAGAAGTTGGGAGTCGCGAAATAGGTTCCTAGCAGTCCACCCGCCTCCCCAGATGGTGTAGAAAGTAAATAACCTGGTATATTCCGCTGAGGAATGTAGTCCCAATCATTGACCCCCCAGCTAGAAACGAGCTCCACACCGGGGTTGTGAGAGGCGAGGTGGGCGAGCATGGATTGACGGATTGTGCTGGAGTTGGACGTTGGGATGGCACCGAAGGTTCCGGAGTAGTCGCCCTGTGGTTTTTTGGGTTTAGTCTGATTTGGTTTGGAGGGGTTTAAGGGGTGTAGGACTTACATAGTTCAAAGAATCGCTAAAAGGACCAATGAGTGCGATTTTACGGATTCCTTGGGAGTCTGGTTGGAGCGGGAGAGTGTTATTTCTGTTTTCAAGTAGGACGATACTCTTATGTGCTGCTTCTAGAGTAAGCGGGATATGAGCTGCTGTAAGTGCCGCAGAATCGATATCATCCGAGATGTACGGATTGTCAAAAAGTCCCAGATCGTGTTTAACGCCTAGGATTCTTAGGACGTGGGATTGCAGGGTTGATAATGCGACAGTGCCGTTGTTGACGAGTTCGATTGTGGCGTTGAGGAAGAGGTCTATTGGGTAGTCGTAGTAATTAATCATACCCCCTATTCGCAGGTTAGCTTAGCAAAATTTCATTTCGTCTAACTAGAAGACCACCACCACTACCTCAAGCGCGAAAGGATTGCCTACAATAGGCAATTCTCTGCCCAAACTATGGCCAGTTCTCTGATAGACGATTTCAAACTCACCAGCGTTAAACCACTTCGCAATAGCCTCCCCCGGACTATGTGCAACACCATGTCTCTTCGCCAACTGGGCCATGCCCACATCATCTGCCGTCACAAAGCCCTCGAACCCCCACTCCTCCAGCGCCCTATAAAGCACCGGATGCACATGACTCGGAATGCTATCAAGCTCTGAATACGCCATCATAACGCCCCTGGCCCCTCCAAGCTGAAGCACCGCTTTAAACGGGCGCAACATATCCTGCATCACCTGTCTCCAACCCAACACCATACTAGGAGCCCCATTAATCCCGCCTTCAGGAGAGCCATGAGCCGCAAAATGTTTAACGACCGGAGCGACGGCGTCAGGGCGGTGGATTTGGCCATGCTTTGACATGCCTGAGGAAATGGCGACGCCCATATGGCTAGTAAGTAACATATCCTCCCCCCACGCCTCCTGCACCCTCCCCCATCGCGGTTCCAGCCCCAAATCCAGGACCGGACTTAGACACGCATTAATCCCTATACTCCTCGCCTCGGCTCCAGTAGCCCTCCCTACCCTCTCCACAAGTTCTACATCAAACGAAGCTGCCATCCCGATGCATTGCGGAAACATGGATTGCTTAGAAGAACCTACGCCATGAAGACACTCTCCATATTGCAGGAATGGAATTTTGAGGCGAGAGGTTTCTAGGTTGAGATGCTGGAGGGTGTTGTATTGGGAAGAGTTGGTTACATAGAGGTCGTGCACAATACCGATTCCGGCATCTGGAGCGAAACGGGTTGCTGTGGGATATAGGGAATGAGAGCCGCTGTTGTCTATGAGCTTTGTGCCGGACATGAGGTGGAGTTGCATGACTGGAAGACTGTTAGCAACAACGCTCTCTCCAAAAGTAATTTCAATTCCAGAAAGTTGCGCAAGATGGAAGTGGTAGTATAAAGCAAAATCAATAAATCCCACCGAGTTCAGGAATCGTCATATTCGCAACGAGATTCTCCAAGAACGAATCGACTTCCACACCACGTGTTGAACCCCTCAAATCCTCCCTCGGGTATTCCCCATCACCAGTCGGTTCAAATGCCAACCCTCCTAGAATCGCCTGTGCCTGTCCATCGTAAGCTCCCGACCCCTCTAGAGCAGCAAGCGCAATCCCGCAAAAATAGGCAATTCCGCAAAAAGACTGAAGGAGCCCTACGAGCAGGAAAGTCGCCGCATTGAAAATCCCTAGCCTCATGTTGTGAAGCACAGCATCTCAGTGAATCATAAACCTTGGGGTCGATGCTGGAAACTTAAGAGGCAGAAGTTATATCAGATACACGACATGTCCAAACAATAACCGGCGCTGCATCAACAATAATGTAGATGGTACTTAGGTACAAAGATGGCTGGGTAGGTACTTGTATACCCTGAAAGTGGGGGAAACTCAGAAATATGTTTACATGCTGACTAAGCGACACTATACTCCTTTCCTTACCACCGAAATGTATCGGCTTAAGGATACGTTACATACACTAGTAGCGTGCGGGGACCGGTAAAAGAAAGATTCAATATTCAGATACCTCGTAAAAGAGGAAAAACTTAATTCTCATTTTCGGCCTCTCACAATTTCCCTTATTTCTAGCTCGTAATTAAAAAAAAAGCGGGGGGAAACTTTAACCATAACAGAATACGAGAAAATGCTCATATAGAATCACTTTCAAGTGAAATCGTGAGTGCAAACAAAACTCAAGATGCTAACAACTATTTCATAGGGACTGCAAGTTTTGATGGAAAAAGACGTTCGTTGTCGAGGGTGGGGCGCTTGCCCAGAATGAAGGTGGAGGAATGGAGAGGTAGGTAGTGGAATGCGGGAGGCGGATGCAATATGAAACATCCTGGACCTATATAATAGACGATGCTCGACGACATGGCATCATTCATCAATAGGAACCATTTTGTACAAACACTCAAAAGCAAATCGCGAAAGGATCATAAATCATCAAGGACAAAGCATGCCATTCTTATCATATCCTATCTACACAACGAAAGCGAATACTTCCCTCGACGAACCAACTCCTCGAAGCAAGATAATCGACCAGCCGAAGCGAGATCCTCAAGCCGAAGAAAAAGATTCGTAAAGATCGTATCACGTTTTCCCCCAGAATGATATCCATCCCATCCACCATTATGCACCCCCATTCAGTCAGATCTTCCACAAGATTACCAAACCAGAGAGTTTCCCTTGTTCAATGAACCTCTTAAAAAGATTGACCTCACGCTATGATACTGCAAGCAAAGAACGAAATTTACAAACGAGAACCGTGAATAACCTTCATGTCAACAGCAAGCTCAGAGCCATGATCACTCAAGACCAAGACACGAACGGAGCCACGACCGGAGTCGAAGGCCTCCTTGAGACGGGACCAGAGCTTGGACTGATCAATGACGGGGATGGCCTGCTTAACATCACCAGTCTCGGTCATGGCGACAACTGCATAATGAGTTAGTGGGGTCAAAAGTGTGTTGGAGGCATGTGAGGACTTACCGGTTCCATCTTGGAGATCAAGGACACGGTATTGCTTGAAGACAGGGCCGAGCATGGTCTGGACGATGACACTTGGGCTTGGGTTGGAGATGAACGAGGACTCTTCGTGCAATTGCTTGGTGAAGAGGTCAACGCCCAAGTATCTGTGTTGGCCAGTGGCGGAGGATGTGGTGATGCGGATAACTTGGCATGGGCGACCCTGGAGGATCAAGAGATCACCGACACGGACATGGTGGCAAGGAATAGTAACGGTGTTGGGGGTGTAGGAGGCGGGCTCTGGGGCAGCACGAGCTGGAGCTGGACCCGCTGTTAGCTGAATTCTCTCCTCACGACGGACCACCTGTGGTTGAGAGTGGGAAGCGTGGGAAGTATGGTGGTGATGATGTTCATGGTGATCATGATGGTGGTGACGACCAAGGAGATGATCCTTGGCACGGTGAAGACCTTGGCGGAAGGAATGGTAATGTCCTGTGCCGTGGTTTAGGTTTGGAGATGGAGTGAAAAAACAAACTGAGAGAAGTACGTACCATCTTCATCGTAGTAACCCATCTTGTTTGATGTAGTGAAGCGGGAACGGGGAGCGTCGACGGTTTCTTCTACAAAAGTAACTTTTTCGCGTCGAGTAGGCTGGACGAAGTGAGGTGCGTCAATAGTGGTCTCGTTGACACGAACTTCCTGTTGATAGGCTGCGGGTTGGAGGCGGGGAGGTGGGTCTACAGTGGTTGCTGCAGCACCGGCGTAGGCGTGAGATGCTTGATGATGCTCCGATTGGTAGCGGGGAGCGTCAACTGTGGTCTCAACACGGGATTCTTCGCGGTATGTGGGTTGTTTGGAGTAACGTGGCGCGTGGGCGTCTACGGTAGTTTCGTGGATACGGGTCTCTTCACGGTAGCTTGGTTGGAACTTGGATCGGTATTGACGTTCGGAGAAGTCAATCTCGGTCTCGTGGGAGTGGCGGCGGTGGTGAGGAAGCTCGACGGTGTGGTCAACGTTGTCAGAGGAGTATTGGCGGCGTTGATAGTCGTTGTGATGGTGGTGACGGTGGGGAAGCTCGACGTCGATGTGGGTGGAGGTGTACTTGCTTTCTACGGGTCTGATGGGAAGAATAAATGTCAGTGATGAGCTTTCGGGTTGGGATGAAAACAAGTCGGTGTAGGTTGTTGTGTCAACGAAAGGAGAGAAGACCAAAGAAGAAAAGGCTCGCACGAGATCCAGTCAGCGAGTCCGAAGACCCGCTAAAGGCTCGAGCTTCAAGTTGGCCGGGCCAAACAAGAACTGGGCCCCGGAGCGTAAGGTTGCAATTTCTAATTGCCGTGGAACATTGGGCAGGGGGACGAATTGAGGGTGGCGGGTAGACTGAAGCAGCGGTGGCTCACTCGTCCAGGCCACATTGAACTGTTTCGCAGATCGACAGAAGCTGCTGGTGTTGTGGAATTGACTGCTGAAGAGCTCTCCACTGGAAAGCAAGACAGCAGGCAAAGAAAAGGAGCAGAAATGGTCGATAGACGATCAATCAACAACGGTGTAGCTGGCAAACGCTCGTGTTGATGGAGCTCTGATGGCTCTTCTGGAGCTACCGCCCTCGAAGATATCCTCGCCGCAATTGATCAATTGGAAAGAGGGGTCCAAAAGCAGAGTATATCCTCAACTTTGATTCGAGCGAAGCGAGGCTGGGGGTTTGGGGATGAAAGCGCGTCTGCAGAATATATCGAAAAACACAGCTCGCAGGTCTCCCATGGGCCATTGCCGCCGATGCCAGTATAAATTGCAAGCAAAAACAACGCGAACAGATCGAACAGAGCGCGCAGATGTCAATCGAACTTACCGGCGTTCTTCACGGATGTAGATATCTTCCTTGCGAGTCTCAACTGGGCGACGGTCGTCGTGGTGGTGATGGTGAGAGTGCTGGGAGTGCGAGTCGCGGTAACGGTCGTCTTCGCGGGTGATGTGAACTTCTTCCTTGCGGACTTCGACCTGTTCGTTGCCGGCGCGTGGAGGGAGGTTGGCGGAGTAGGAAGACGACTGGTATTGTCCTTCCCGTCCGACGCGCTGCTCTTGGTGGGGAAGCTGGATTTCACCCTCGATGTGCGTCGACTCGGTGGTGTTTTCGACGGCGTCGCTCCGGTACGACGACGGGAAGATGCTGAAGGGGATCGGGACGCGGGCGTCAAAGTCCAGGTTGACGACCTTGGGGTGCTAAGAGATTCTCTTCTCGAATGCCTTTCGACGGACCGAAAGGAAGACAAGAAGGGGTCTCTTGCTTCTTGGGTGAAAGAAGGTGAGGAAGAGAGCGCGTTTGACGACGCTTCTTGACTCGTCTTTCAATTGGGGGGATGGGGGTTGATGGAAAGTGAGGCTTTTGATAGATCGTCACAGAGTGTGCAATGTGGATGATGGAAAGAGGAGGTTCAATGTGGGTGGTGGAGGAGTGAGAAGAAGAGGGAGCGTGGGACAGGCGGTGGCCGGGGTTTAAAAGTCGCTTCGCCCTGGCCGTGTTTTGATTTTTCATGGAGACCTGTTTACGCTGGGCGGGACGCTAGGCCGCTTCGGGCCGTGGTGGCTGGGCCCGTGGAGGAGCTGGTGGTGGGAGCTTGCCTGGGGCGTGCAGCTCTGATCGATGCCCAGAGGAAAAAGAAAGGACGGGGCCGGGAGGTGAGTTTGAGATGTGAGGTTGCTGAAGAAGTAGAGATTCACGATAGTGATCCGTGTCGAAGTGCAAACGTATTTTACGAATAGTTACATTTTCGAATTGGTTACTTAACTGCACGGTAATTATTTTACTTGTTCGTTGGACTACGGAAATTGTGTTGGCTGGTTGTCTCTTGCTTGCTGGACCCGTCTCACCACAGCCAGCGACGAATGACAAGGAGCCTTTTGACGCTCCTCCGGAGGCCACTGCCGTGGAGGCCCAGTTCGCTCCGCTCCGTTCTGTTCCCGGCTTTTCCTTGCTTTTCTCGTGTTGAGAAACATGAATATGAAGATATACTCAAGCACAGCGAGCTTTGGAGCGGTTGGGGTTTGAAGCCCATGAAAAGATGTTTGCTGATGATGAGCTGCCGCGCTCTGTCCACCACCAAGCTCTTTCGGATGAGCCTTCACAGCTCCCCCACACGCAACGAAGCTGTGCCACAACCTCTTCAAGCTTCCAATTCACTCCCACCATCTCTGATCCTTCTCTCCACGCATCAATCGCAATTGGCTGCTTCAAGCAATTGTTTCCCAGCTCATTGGGCATTTTCAGGTTGCATCTCGCCCAATGCGGGTGCAATTGGACTCTTTCGCCTCTGATCTGCGATGCACCAGCTCCAACGCCAAAGCTTCATCGACAGGGTGAGCTTCGCATGTGCATTGCATTGGACGCCCTCTCTTCAGCAACTCACAATTGGCGCCTCTATCGACGGTCTCCTCTCTCGCGCGTCTCACCATATGCAGAGCAAAACTAGACAATTCTTTGCATTTCCTTGGCCTTGGAGGCTTTCGCCCATCGAATTACAAGTTTTATCGTTGTTCAGCTGAATCGGGCCTGCATCATCAGTCCCCCCTAACCCAGCATATTCCCATCGTGGAACGTGGTGGTTGGGCAACTTTTCGCACCCCACCGTTTCTCACATGCGAACACATCCTGGTCCATCCACTCAACGACATCGACACAAGCAGTCAGCCCAGCCACCGTGCAACAGGAAAAGTTTGGAGAGCACCAAAGTTTCTTGAGGTGGTCGGAAAACCTTGAAACTTCAAAATTGCAACTTTTCCCCCTCGATCCCACGGCGTCAACAGCATCCTTTTCAAATGTCAAATGCAGGTGCCGAGGTCGTTCATCCAGTGTCATCAAAGGAGATTAATTCAGGGGTATGGTGTGGTATCCATAGCAACGCGCCAAAATGAACCAGTGAACGTTTTTCAGGTCCGTCCGTCCCGCTGCGAACCAAGCGTGCCGGCTCGTCTCATATCTCCCGAAAACCCGCGTCCACCCCTGAACATCATTGGAATCTCTTGACTCGCCATCACGCGCCGTCGTCGCGTCTTCCAAACTTTGTCGAAATGCCTGAATTTGCGGGATATTGGCAATTGAAATAGCTTCAACTTGCCAATTGCTATCAGAGTCACCGGCTTGAAACAGTGGATGATGTCTGCTATCGTGGCCTTGACGACAACACCACCGGCAGAGATTCCGACCCAGCAAACTGCTATGAAGTCGAGTTCTGTAACCCCGCTTTTACAGTCGAACAACACTTCTTGAGCAATCCTAGAGGAAACGTTCTGTATTGACCGGAGCCACTCATTGAGGTAAGCCGCGTTCAAGTGAGCCACTTCTCTTCTCCGGTATATTGTCATACATTCTAGACCTCAAAAATTGCTGGCTGGATGAGGTCAACTCTTACTAAGTTTGTTCTCTGAAAATCGCTTCTAGTAAGCCAGCATAGCAGATGGGTACAAGATTACATGGACGTATATCAAGAACTGCGCTTCTTACATATACAATCTTTCTCCTATTCTATTTGATGATGTCTTTGCAAGAGCACTTTGTCGTCTCCCCAAAATCTATTCAGCCAACATACTTGTCAAAATGTCCCCTGCAAATAGCAGTTCAGACACGGTTCCCCCATACCAAGTAAGCTGCTCGTTCCATCACATACTCGAAGGACGTGTACATCATGTCTTTCAGGAGGAAGTACCGCCTAGCACCGAGCAAGAAAATCAACGGAGCGATACTGCCACTGAGAATGCAGGCCCTCGTGACATCGTGGATTTTGGAAACGACATACAGAAAGTCCTCGATGATGCTCGCAAGAACCCACGACTCGGCCGCTACAAATCCGTACATGTGCTCCTTATAAGTTGGATGGCCGATAATCTTGGCGTAAAACACGAGATTCGAGGCTTAAAGAACATATTTGAAAATCACTACAATTTCGATGTTGAAGAATTCAAGATCCCACCGGAGTCGTCACAAACGGCCATGGATGTGCGCTTAATTAGCCTATTGGAACACGACAGTCCCGACAACTTATTTATCGTCTACTATGCGGGCCATTGCGGTCGGGAAGAGGCTCTTAACCAACCTCCCATCTGGTGCCCAAAACGCGGCGCTGCTCATGCTGATGTTTTATCATCTGGTCCGGTGCAACGACGACTCGAAGATGCCTATTCGGATGCATTACTGCTATTCGATACATGCTATTCGACACATCCTCGAGTAAGCCGTTCGGGGCGCGGCGTCACCGAAGTGATAGCAGCATGTGGCTTTGAAAACCAGACTTCGGGGCCTGGAACAGATTCCTTCACTGATGCCCTTAAATACGAGCTTAGAAGGGCTTTAAAAGTAGGTGCAATTCCTGTCTCGGCCCCGCACGCCAATATTATGACTTCGTTGATGCAAGTCACCCCCGACTTTGATCGAGATAGGCATGGTAACATCGACATATCATCCGAGACCAATCGGGGAATAAGGGATTTTAAGAGGAGCACACCAGTTCATCAGGTCTTATCCTCTGATATACCACATCGGAGCATCATGTTGGCCCCTCTCCCCCGCGCAAACCCTCAGACAGCGTCCCCTACAACCCAGACAGCATCCCCTGGCACCCCAACAGCCCCCGAGAATCCGGCCTCCGCTCCGATATTCCCAACATCACCCCCGATCTTAGAGTTGGAAACTGCGCTTCTAGAAATCAGGGTTACGTTTGCTGCCCGCGATTTGGACAAGCACTATGCGAAGACTCTGAGGGACTGCGCTGAGTGGCTGAGGAACATACCCCTACGTCCGCTTGAGTTGGATGTAGTGGGTCACTAGTTGGATGGTGGGTATGTAGAATGAAGCCGGGTTTTGAGGTTCCTGCCCTGGGGTGTTTTCATACCTGGCGTATGTAGCATGTCGAGGTGGTGTGGAGATGGGCTTCTTGTCAGTGATGCGAGGTTTCTTTCTTTCCTCGCTTTCTTCTTCGATGGGCTTGGGGGTTTCATTTTATTGTTGTTGAGAGATTAAATAGGAGTCAAGCGTGGAAGAAGAGGATATTTAGAATTGAGAAGGATGTTTGTTGCCCTTTTGATTGCCATTGCTTCCTTTTGCGAGAATCCTTTCCATGTTGTAAGTTTTGTAGTACTGTAATTCAATGTTTACTTTACCATGAAGAGCTTGAGGGTTGAGCGGCAGCACATTTTCTCGTTGAAGATGAAGACTCGGAATCTGGCACCACCACCGGATCTTCAAGCTCGGAGACAATAAAAGTAACAGCCCGCATCATCGAATTCCCCCTCAAGCAACAAATCCATACCTACCTCCCCTCCCACACCTTCCCCTCGCCACTCAGCCAATTCCGAGCTATCCCCTCTATCAGCAATTTCCTCCCTGCTCAGAACTCGACCAACTGTTCATCCAGTTTCTTGAGGTGGAATGCTACGCAAAGAAAGGAAGTACGTTGCATGCGGATGAATTCATGACGGGGAATGGGTTGAAGATGTTGGGGTTGGAAGATGTGGGGTAAGCTGTGTTTCCTTGGTCAGTATTGGGGTTGATGCCGATGAGGTGGGTGGTTTGGGGGCTTGATGTTGAAGTGGAGGCGTGAGGATGAGGAGGTTTTTGATGAGGATTATTTGGGGGAGGATGAAGATTGGATTGGGTCTGCTGCTTGGATTGCGCAGATGGGAATTTTTTAAAGGGATTTGGTCGGGATGATCACCCTGCTAGTACTCCTTGAGAGTTATTCAGCTTATATGCTCTAATGTATTACTGTAATTCATGACGCTAGTTGAGAAGTGAGATGAAGGGTTTCTCATTCCAACATACCATAAAATTCACTAATATATACCTGACTGCCAAAACTAATTGCGCATTACAATAAACCTTTTACCTATTTTAGACTCGAAACGAGATTTTTTCATGTGAAACGCTGGAGTTGAATACTGTACATCGAAACTGGCTACAGTATTTTGATATCTTGTGGATAAAAAGTGTGTATACAGATGCGCAATGACTTTTGGTACACGTCCTCTCATCATCAAATATGTACTTCAAACCCTTACAGCCCAAATACCGCGCATCTCACACCTCAATATCAAAACTTAGCTTCTTTACATGCTTTCAAGATAGTATCCAAAAGCTCATCTTCCTTCCTCCTTCCCCTCCCCTCATCCGTCTTGCAAGTTTTCAAAATCGTTTGTAACAGTTCATCTTCATTCTTCCTCGGTAGCCCGTTCTTTTTCCTCCGGTTTTCCGCGAGCGCAATCTGAGGTCTTGAATCCCTTTGTGGTGGGGGTAAGATCCGCTGGGGTTTTCGAGGACCGGCCGCTCTTTCGAGATTTACTGATGGGAAACGGAATTTTTGGGCTTCGAGACGGAGTTTCTTGGTGATTTGATGGGCTGATAATCCGGGGGTTGGTCGAGGAGGTGGGATGATGCGAGTTTCTTTTGTGAGAGAGACTTTTTCTCCCTCATGCGAGATATTTTCTTTGTCGCTCTCGAGATCCTGGATGTTGCGTTTCTTCGAATGGATCGGATTTTCGTTCTTTCGGGCAGCGCGTTTTACGTTGCGCAGAGCTACCATTTTTTTGAGTTGGTCGGCGGGTGAGTTGCGGATGAGAGAGGTGCTTGATGCACGGCCCCTTGACGGCATTCCCGGATTTTGTGGAACAACGCTGCGATTTTCACAAGAGGGAGGATTAATAGATGATTGCAGCAAATAAGGAATATTATGAGGAGGAGACTTGTAAGATCCACGCGACGCGACTGTTGACATTTGCGCACGGACCCCACGAATTTCACCACTTACTGGGGCACATTTACGAGATAGGAGAGGGTTGATTTTTGCCCTAAAATTGTTGATGGGCGATGAATGCGTCGGTTGAATCATTTTTGTTAAGTTTGAAGTGACTTGGACGAATACTGAAAAAAAGGGTTGCGAGAGAAAGTAACAAAGTTGGTAGAATCTCTCTTGAAGAACCGGGATAGTGAGGGTGTGAGAGAGGCGTTTATCTAAGCTGTTATATAGAGGTGTAGTTGTGGGCTTTATTGACTGAAAATTGAGGCATAGGGGCACTATCGACCAAAGATCATGGAGCGACATGCAAAATTAAATGGTCTCGAATTAAGGTTGATAATGGATAAGCAAATGGTGTATCTCCCCGACTCCTCGCTCAAACAAATAAAAACACTGAAACGCCGATGCTTCCAACCCAGACAAAAGCGATCGAGATAAGGAGCGACTCGTGTTGGCCCTTTCTGTTGTTCCCACCGTCGCGCCTTCCTCCCTCGCCCTTCCTCTGAGCTCCTTCCGCAACACCAAAACCGCACTAATCAATTACGGCACGAACTTGGCGTAATAAGTCAACGTGCCTTCCGAAACCTTTCTCCCTTCCACATTACAGGTTTTCGATCTCCTTCCGTTGCGCGATTGCCATGAGGTCGAATGCAACACCAGTTGCAGACTTTCTCGCTTGCCAGCTCAATACCCCTTGATTACTCCAACATATCCAACCCTCTCCTCTCCCACTCTCTCAGCTCATCCTCCCCAAACCCTGGACTTCCTGGCATCTTGATTCCCGGACTCAAGCGTCCGGCACCTCCTGATCTTCCAGCTTCAATGCTGGTCTTCTTGATTGGTGCCGATTCGCCACTCAACATTCTCGCAACGGCAGCAAGCTCTGCCATCTCCTTCTTTCTTTCTCTCTCCTTCACCTCCCGTGGGTTTAGACCGCTAGGAAGTCCTAGGAAACTACTTGATGGAACCGAGATATTGCTTGGTCGGCTCAGTGGTTTGGCTGCGTTTCCGGACCTCTCAGTCAAGAAACTTCTGGTCTCCTTTTTCTCCGGTGGTCTTGAAAGAATCGTAAGTCCTTTTACAGCCGAATCAGCAGTCCTTGGTCTGTTTTCCTGCGATATCGTCGTCCCAGCTCCCGGAGAATAAGCTCGGTACTGTTGAGGTGGCCGTTGAGAGACGGAACGTGCTTGGCGATCGCTCGAGTTGCCTTGACCCCATCGTTCAGCCCACATGGTCGTTCTCTCCAGATAATCATCCAACCCCAGCCCCTCCCCGAAATCTGGAGAATTAAACTCATTCATCAATCCTCCGACTTGAAACTCTGCGCGCTTTGGGCTTTTCGACATTTTGTGACCGTGATTTTCATGTCCGTGGACGAAGCTCTGCCTTTGTACCGACTCGGCAGCCGGTACAGATCGCCAGCAGGGATTTGTTGCTACAGCGACCCACAATGGAGCAATTCTTTTTATAGATTTACCACTTGGTGTTCTTGTTCTCCCGGATTGGTTGAAGCCGAAATTCGTCACAGCAATCTTTTGTGGGGAAATAAACCGCGTAACGCGAGCGCGTGTATTCGTCTACACTATAAGTACTACCCATCAATCGCATGTTTTCTTTACAAGAAGTCTCCCATCGCAGCCCTTTTCTTCGAGAAAGCTGGCCTTCTTTTTCTTCGCAGAAATAGCCAAGATGCGGCCCCCCACGGATACTCCGACATCATTCTCTTATCCGCATAAAACGATGCTCGCAATTTCTTGCGTCAGGGGAGAGATTATTGGCGTACATAAACTCAGGGGTACAAGTGAACGTGCACGATAACCGAGTGGTACTCACCCATCGCATTATCGATTTTCACCTAGGCAATTTACCAATTCGTCCACCATTTAATCTCCTTACTTTGGTTCTTGTGCTCGATTGGGTACAGTACCGGTCTTCACGCGACTATCATTCCTTAATTTTTTGCTTTTCGCGAATTCGATCGCTCTTTCATATGTCTTGGTTATTCTTTTTGGTAGGGCTTGATTTTCATTTTTTGCTTCAGTATTGTATGATTTTTGAGAAGATATCTTTGGGGAGCTGCCGCATTAATTCGTTTCGAGTACTACCTTATCTCTCCTATTTTCAACCACATTGTAGCAGGCTTTTACAGAGAATCGAAGTTAGAATAGAAGCCAGGGAGAGTTCTCCATTTTTCAAGAGCTCTCCTATTTAGGCTCTTGTTATACCAGGCCGAGATAGAGAGTTGTGATAGAAACTGGAGTACAAAGGTGGCGTTTCAAATCAATTACCATAGTGCGGTAGTTTCTTGCTTGCTTGTTTTGCGAGTTTTGCGATCTCGCTTATTATGTCCTGGGGCGAGTATTTGCCTTGAGGACCATCGAGAGAATACATTACTGCTGTTTGCTCAAATGTGCTAATTAATCTCACGTTGGATGGAATTGTGGAAGAATCTTTGTTCGTATTCATTGCGCTTCCAGCTCGCAATGAATTTAAGGTTCTACTGGATTTGCGCCAATTTGATTTGCGAAGTTTCGCGTCAATACACTTACGGACAAGAAGGCAATCTATCTTATGAGCATTTTAGAGTAGTTTTCCCGAGTTTGAGTTTAGAGGTTTTCTCATTGGTTTTTAAGCAGGAAAATGGGGCGTGAAGATGATGGAGGGATTACTTCCAGCTCCAGCTCGGTTTATATGGTCCGTGCACCAAAGTACAGTCAAACCCATTCGCTTTTGCCGTGTATATCTTGAATAATTCGAGTAGAAATGAGTTATTAATCCAATCTTCTGTGTTCCTTTAATACTCTTCGATTCCAAATCTTCTGCTAAGACCAGGAAAGTTGCGTCATATCGTCAAGTGTTCAGAAGGTCTTTTACACAAAAGCATTCTACAGTTGGAATGCTTAGTAAGCTGAATTTCTACCCTTATGGCTATAGCCCTCGGAATTAGTGCTGTGATATCGAATGAAGTAAGACGATATTTAAAAGGCGAAGGTTTTATTCTCGGTATTGTTTGTAGGGGTTGTGTGAAGGAATCGGTGGTAGGTAAAAGGATTCTATTAAGAACGAAGTTGACTACAAAGAGGGGAAGAGGGTTTGGGCTAGCGGAGGCTTAAATAGCACATCCCGTCACAGGTTGCTGCCAAAGGAGTTTCTATCTCGTAGAAGGAGTAGTACGACTCGCACAGAGGTGAGTCACCAGAGTGACTCACCCGATCCTACTATTTAGATGAGCAAGTTTCCCCATTTGCTCTCACACATCTTTTGATCGTTCGCGTGGTATTATACCCTCATACCAATCAGATTTAGGGACTCTTGCAATACCCATTATAATTTGATTAATCATGGGGTTCTTTCACAATTCTGTCTCCACCAGAGAAGAGTGGTATTTTAGACGTGCTTTTCCTAGCTGCTTGGACAGGGAGCAAACTCGAGAAGATCTGTTCTTAGCTTCTATCTCTCCACGTGGTAACGAACATAAAGCCCAGACGATTCAAGAAACAATTGAAACAACGATCGAAGCCCCACCGCTTACAACATTCTCACCATTTACGAGACTCCCAGCAGAAATACGATTGAAAATTTGGCAACTTGCTCTTCGGAAACGCCGTTTCATCACTGAAGTTCAAGTCTTGCGCGAGAAAGTTCGTCCTTTAAATTGTCCACCAGCAATCCTTCATGTCAACCGCGAAGCACGAGAGGAGGGAATCCGTGTGCTCACCAATTTTTCATTCATCGGCGCCAACCCTTCCATGAATAGAAACATATACATTCATCCACCGACCGACATCATTTACCTCAATGAGTACTTCGAACCTGATCAACAAGGATTCTGCGAACTGGACGAGAATGACGTGGATGAGCTCTACCCTGCCGGTCTTATCGGCCACTTTGCCGGAACACTTTCAGATTCGGAGCGCGCAAAAATCGAGAACTTAGCGGTGGATATCGGGGACGGGGAAGCTAAGGAGATGGAAGTTGAGTTTTTCGAGCAGCTCTCGCGATTCCCGGGATTGAGAAATTTGATTGTTGTGCAATATGGTCCTTGCGCACATCGCGGCCCAGTGGATGACTTCCAACATTTTGTGCATAGCTCGTACATAGGCATCGAAGGGTGGAAGGAAGAGCTCGAGGGCATGTTTGAGACTGGACAGAGGCAACATCCTGAGCGGAGCCTGAGAAAGCTTAATTTTGAGAGTGTTAACTGGTGCGATGGGGGCCTATCTTGTTATCAAGATAGAGCTCATGACAAGGGCAAGTGCTGGGGTAGGCGGGGTAGACTGGTTATTCAGGGGGTTTCCGACTCTTGCGTTCTATGTGTCGAGTAGGAGGCGAAATGGGGGTGGATCATGTGACTTTGTGCATGCGTATGAAATGTTAACATCTGAGACAAACTATACAAATATCTGTAAAGAAGATGACCGAGGCCAAAGGGTTGCCGCGTAAGTATGAGATCTCAGAAAATTGCCTACGTAGGTACGTACCTAGGTACTCATGATTACAATTGTTACAAGATCACCTGATCATGATCACGCGACCGGGCCGCATCTTGACCTCGGAATCAAGTGCCTCTACCTCGAGCTTTGAAATCTCGGTTTCAATAATGAGAAGGAAACAGTTTACCGTTTATCCCACAACATCCGCGAGTACAGCCAGGAGAGGATGGATATGCGGGGACTCCCTCGTCATCGGCTTATGTCACATGATAATTCCCCCTTCTTCCTCACCGAGTTACCGAATTAGCAACGGCCAACCTTCCGACAATTCGCACGAAAAGATCCAATGAGCATCAAGAATACGGCGTAGCAACACCAACACCAATACCAACATGTGCTGGCCTTCCAACAATGCAATCCATATTGGATATGCCGCGCATCAATGCCATTGCCAACATGTGCGATCGCTTCATTGATCCAATCCTAGCGCAACACGCCGCGCTTCAATACCAACCCAACATCTTGGCCCAAGTCTTTAAACGCTCGTTGTGCAGACCGCTACATTGCGACCATCCCAAAATCTCCCCCTGACGAGGTGATAGCCAACACTCGCCCGAAAACCACGAGCTGACCCAACAACGAGGAAAAAAAGATGTACGAGCGTGCAAAGCATTATCTCTCAAAAGAAATCCTTCCTATCAAAGAGTGTGACAGGAAGAATTGTCGGGAATGTACCCGGGCTCGGAGTCAATAGTAGCGTGAGAAGCTCGCCAAAAACCAGAGACATTCAGATGACGGTGAATTCACGGTTTGATATTCACACCGTAGAACTTCAGATGTGCGGTGTAAGCAACTTCCTGCCGACCTCAAAAATTCCTTGCCCAATAACATAGGGGTGGTAGTAACCCATGCTGTGGAGTACGTTAATTGGCAAGGTTGTCCCTGCTTGATTGTTGGTAGACTTGAAAAGATGAGTTTGCACATAAGAGCAAGGCGGCCTCATCAGTTCCATGCGGACGCCGTCTTCATTCCAGCTTTGGTGCATGAGAAGGTTGGGACTGATCGGGCTCAGCCGGTCTATCTTCTCGTTCGTTGCCTCGTATTGTTGATGTTGGTGAGCGAGAGATGCTGCGTATATATGTTCATGTATTCCCTCGGGTAATGCCTTACGAAGCAAGTTTGAGTCAGGACAGGGAAGAAAATCTGGGAAATAGGACAGAATTTTACGCAAATCATACCGCTCGGAGAATTCGAATAGGAGAAGCTAAGATGTTGGGGAAAACAAAGATTTTGGACACTTCTGTCCAACTTCGGTAGTAAGCTTTAGTGCCAATTCTTATGTGACAACCTTGGTCGCTAATTCATTACTGATACAGTATTACAAAATCTCCTCATATCCGACACCCGAAAAGCGTCAGTTCTAGAAGCGAGAGCATCGTAGAATCCACTACTCAAAAATTCTACCCGGACATGTCTCATGACTTACAAGGCATCGGTTCTCAATTTTCCGGCTCGACAACTGCGGGTCCGCTTATGAAAATCGACAGTCAGCCATCAAGCAGCAAAGTACCCATCAGCAACAACTACAGATTCCAAAACTGTCGCCAGCCGGGGATTGGGTTGGTTCCGATGGAGAGATATCTCAAAGAGGGCAGAGCTGACGGTTATGCACTGGTGTTTGAGACATGTACAAAAGGTAATGGTTAAGAAGGAATGAGATGCTTGTACATCGGGAAAGTGTTTGGATTTGGATATTTGTAAGGCTAGAGAAATATTTCGATTGGGGGTGCTCGTGTGGGATTTGAAATGGGATTGGCTTTCACGGTTGAAAGACGTAGTCCTTGTGTCACCAATGCCGCAGTGGCAATGCGTACGAACTAAGGTGGCTTCAGATGAATGCAAGATTTGAAAAGGACACCTGATGCGAAAGAAGTCATGCAAGGCAAAGGTCTACCTTGTCACCAAAACCATCCCCTCAAACACTTCCCAATCAAACGAGACCGTGAAGCGACATTCAAGAGAAGAAGTGTCAAAGTCAATATTGCCCTGCAGTGTAACTTGATATAGTATTTCGGAGAATGAGACACAATTCTTCCATAGAAAAGCCTCACCGACACATTATCATTCTTGCCAATATATCACGTGAGCGTTCCCCTTTGCAATTCCGGGCTTAAAAGTAGGGATTTTTTTATGACAAATGACATTTATGCGTCACAAATTCGTTTTCTTTTATGTAGAATAAATCCATTTTGGGTTGTTATATATGTCATTTAATACTGAGGCTTTTTGAGGTTATTCCTAGTATATCTATACTATTTCAGAGTGAAAAATATATATTTCTTAGATTTTTGAAATAAAAAGTCATTAATAAGATAAGGGCTAATTGCGATTATATTATATAATTTTAATTCTAATTTATTATTAATTTGCTTATATAGAAGAAACCTGGTTATGCTAGCCGTTGCTTACGCTAACCTATTTTGATATACACTAGCTATTTTGGGCTTAGTTTATAATCACATACGAATTTATGACAAATGCATCATAACAAGAGGTTTTATTTATAACGTTTACAAATAACAGAGGTTTAATTTATGCGATGTCATAAAAAATCCCTACTTAAAAGTCTAACTTTATGCCCAAGACTTATAATTATCATTACTAGGTGCTCTTTCATATATTTTTAGAATTATCGCAATCAACTACTGTTATTTCTACTGTTATGTGAATGAACCCCACCGCTGGAGCTGGTCGCGAATTTTCCGAAGATGACCTCGCTTATTTATCGAGCCCTTGGCCGAAGCACTTTAAAGAACTCACCACAGTAGCACCACTTTATTATATAATACGGCCGTATAATATCATTGTCAATTTGCGGAGTTTTTCACTTAAGCATTAAAAGAGTTTGCTAGGTATGTACAGTAATATTTTTTAGGGTTTTTTTTGGAAAGAAAGAAAGTTATCACTTGATAACTTTATGCTACCGCGACCATAAACCAAGGAAACCGCCGCCCAAGAATTGAGACCAGGGACAAAAGGAAAGTTTTGCTCCAATCAATGGAACAAAATGGCAAAGAAAAAATCACCTACCAAAGGTACGCAAGGTACGCTCACCGGTCCAAAGAAGCTCAGAAATGAGCCCAACCCGGAGGCAGTACCGGCGACTCATCGTCGCTCTCTAGCTCTACATCCATAGCAACTAGCTGCGGTGAAGAAGATTGCTCAGGGGGAGATTTTGAAGGAAAGATCGTCTGCAACGTTCTCAACACACCCGCGTATCGTTCGTTGATACTTACCTCTGATCGAGGATCGGGTATAATCTCGTCATCCCTACATGCCTCTTCCCACTGCTTCGCTAGGAAGTCTTCAATATCCTTCTCTCGACGGCACTCACTGCATAGTTCGTCCTCGCCGTCATCTGAAACTCCACTCACATCTTCCTTCTCCTCATACTCCTCACACTCCTCATACTCTTCCTCGTCACCATACTCTGAGCTTGCGGCTGAGTAGTACATGATGGAGGAATCGGAATCGGAATCGGAATCGTTGCCGTCGTCCTCGAAGACGGAAGATTCCGGACTCTGGGTAACCGGAGGTTGATCATCGACTGCCTCCACTCCCCCCAAGCCCATTTTACCGAAGTCAATGTTGAGCTTGATTGGAGTGAAAGATCCAGCGAAGACCTTAACCTCTGCGTTGAGTCCGAAAATCTGTCGATTCATGTTTTGGGAAGAAGCCATTTTTGCGTCTGGGTCTGGAGAAAAGGATATTCTGAACGCTGTAAAACATCGAATATATAGGTTGCTTTACTAACATTGTTCTTTTACTACTGCGAAAGGGTTCTTTGTCGACGTGAGCATGAATCAAATTGTTCAAATATGCCCGTTTCTTTTGTTGCTTTGTTATCCGTAAAGGAAAAGGAACGCTTCTTTGTGGCGAGCAAAACTTTGTACGACAAGTCTATACAACGGGCAAAGAGACTGGTAAACGTATTCCAAAGAGATAGTGGAAGAGGAAATGACTTCAAAGCGCAGCCCAGCCGACTTACTGTACTAAGAAGAAATCAAAGGATCGAGATCCCGCCCACTTAAGGTCACAATTTTCAACTTCGTTGACATGAACGCATGTAAATTGCAAATTAATTTATGCGGCTGGCTGCATGACGGCAGCTTCGCTCTATCTACGAAAATCATTTCATCATATTTCGGTTGCAGAGGCTGTCATATTTCGTGCTATTTTGCTGCGAGTTATTAGTTACAACATATTCCGTTGAGCGCACAGCATGAGGGACCATCACTCTACCTTGTGGAATCGTAGATGGCGTTCAAGAAGAATGTTCTCGGCCTTTGGGTGACAACAGTCGACGCCGTAGGAGAAACGAGCCACTAGGAACGAGAGTATAGAGCGTGGGGAAGTGGGTCCTAACACCTTTAGCTCCGATTCTGTTGGCCATCAACGCTGTGTGACATTTTTACAGGGCCAGAGATGACAAGTCTAGTTCGGCCCATAGGTAGATGGCTTGAACCCTGCAGCACACATCATCCAAATGCCATGCTACAAACCTGAGGCCCAACAGACCACATCTAATGATATGCGGTATCAAGACTGAAATAAGTCTCTTTTGAAGTTTCTCGGAAGGAACTCAAAGGCATTTGTAACACGAAAACTCCCGATGAGAAGGAAAGGCTGTGATACAGGAAATATGTCCATTGCCAAACGGCAATCCGGGTATGATTCCCGCGTCCAATCACTGGACGTAGTCATCAGGGCTGGCTTCTGTATTGCACTGCCATATTTATAATTATATACTTTGGAAAGATTCCTTCGTTAGATTTTTTGAGTTGCTCTCTCTCTTCAGACCTCCTGAGTCTGTCTTTTGCGGAAGTCTCCTTATACCCAAAAAACAGAGCCTTTCGTTTCTTGAAGACACTATACAGTATATCATTTTCGAATGCTTGAGAACTTAGCAAGCACAACATAATGTCCATTCCAAAGCAGGAAACAAATGGCCAACTAGAAGAGCAGTAAGTCATAAACTTATTAAACCCAAGTTAGACTTCACTCCCCGAAGTACTGACCCAGCTTTCTGAGATAGAAGTGCATACGTGATGGAATCACCTCAACACTTAGGGCCCATAGAGATAGAAAAGTCGGCATATCAATCGTCTCAGCCATCTCTTGGTGCATACGAAACCCAGCCATCTGCTGAAAATAACTCGAGTTCTATCAGAAGTCATGGCACCACTCCTGAAACATCCCCTATTGTCGGACAAATGCTTTTTCAACAAGGAACTGGACGGAATCAACAAGACCTATTGCACGTAGGCTCGCAGTTCTCGAACGAAGCTCGCGCAATCTTCATCCAACACGTCGGGGGTGGGTCTAGACATGCAGGCACGTCACTTGAAGCTCTAGTTTCTCCCAACATTCGTGCAGTTGAATCAGTTGAGGATTTAACATTTTCGCTGAGTCGTTACCTCGAAGAAGGATGCGAGGAGCGGTATGCTTTAGTTCTGGAAGGATCTGAGGAGTTTCTTGTTCGAGCGCGACAGAGAAATGGCAATGTTGGACGAAGCGACATCGGCCGTGACTTTGACGATAGTGAGGAGATCACATGCAAGCTCGAGAACGATATGGAAGGACTTTTCTGTCATCAGCAGGGGTTTAAGTAGAAATATTCGGGAGGGAAAGACGCACGGGCAGTGAGATTTCCCCGTATGTGCTGCAGTTATGCGCGGGAGGAATTCTCACCATCGATTGGCTACTTGATGACTTGTCGTTCCCTGTTTCCACGCCCTGAAGAATGACAGTAAATGACATGCACCTCGCCCTCGCCCGCCTCAAAACGCGAACTCATGCGTGTATAGTCAAATCCAGAACCACATGACATGCAGGTGAATCTTCTCTTGGTCCTTTCGTGTGTAACCCCAGGACGTGCATACCTTACCCATTTACCCGCCCAATTCATCCCACCAGTCACCCCCACGAATTCTACACCGCCCCGTGTAACCTGAAGTTGCTCTTGTGTAACCTCCAATAAGGTCCAAAAGCCCATCACCACCAACGCAAAAATCCCTCGGATGACCTTATGAAGGATTTTCCCACGAGAAGACACGGGTGCGCTTGCATTTATTGTCGACGAGTAGTATGCCTGGCGCCTTGCCATGATGACAGATATGGAAGTTCGCAGATTCAAACGGAGTTGAGATCGGGAAATTTTGGGTCTATTTTGTTGTAAGCAGATGCCGAAAGCAGGATATTTTGGACCAAACATTGGTCCAACGCTCCATGTAAAAGCCGTGTAAACAATTGCAAGGATGAAAGAGTTGGGCGTCGCTGATGCCTTGGGCAAGTTCCGGGAGAGAAATCACGGTGTTATGGGTGCTACCTTACAAGTGATCTTGTATATATCTCCCTCTTCCCTTCTCACAAACACTCCTACATATCAAGATCGTCCTTGCGCTTGGAAAATATCTTGTAGTATAACGCCAAAAGCCAAAAGTTTGACCACAAAGCGCCGGGACAGAAGAGTTTAAACGATGGGAGAAGCCACGTACCTTGATAAATCTACCTCAGTTAGGTAAGTACCCATTTACCTTCGATTTGACCTTGGCAAGATAGCAGCAACTAACTGATCATGGCTCACAGAATGCTGTTGCTCAACAGAAAATTTACTACAACAATCATCCATGCGCTTAGCAATACAAAGACCACCACGATGCACGCTTCCAAAGCTAGCTCAAAAATGAAAACACCATCCAAGAGCAACCAAATCAGTGATCTCCAAGGAGTGGGTTCACAATTTCTGAATTCCGGAAACGGCGAGATGACATACCTGCAAGTATGCAATCCCTAGTTTGGTCTAGACACGTTTCTTAATATTTCGAAATGTCGTGGCTAATCATCTTTGAACGCCAAAGGACCCTTGGAGAATGATGATTGTCTTTCTCAAAGACGCCGATGATGCTGTTTTTCAATATGATAACTTAGCTCACGGTGAAGCGTCGAGTGGAGTGTCACAAGCGATCAATCGTCCAGCGCTGACGCAGGATTTCCTCGATAGGTGGTCACTCGACGGCTGCAAGGACGGTGAAGTAGCTATTACTGCGAATTATCGTCTATATATCACGATGGATACCGAGGAGTAGGCTCAAAAAATATATCATGCTCTCACAATCGTTTGTTATGATGGAGTTGATGGTAGACGTATCTCGTTTACGCGATATTTTGAGAGACCTACTTTGGGGTTGACATCTTTTCCTCGGTAAGCACTAATCAAGCTTTATTTAGCAGACGACGGCTTAGGCATACCGTGATACTAGTGCGATCTATCAAGGCGGAGGGCTGAGCGGGTCTAGTGGAAGCCTAGCTAGTTCGATGATCTGATCCCGAACCCGAAATGACGGTGTTGGCCAACCCAAATCATCATGGACCGTTTGAAGTTTTAAACTTCAAGCAGTTATATGTGTGTATAACGGACTGTATATTTCAGGTATGAAAGTGGTGTAGCGAAGCTGCTATATGGCCATCACCATCCAGGAACCAAACACCCCCCCGAATTCCATCCAGTCCTTCATATATATTTTCCAACACAGCCCATTTTGTGCACCGAACTGATGTACCGGTGCTAGGAAGCTCGCTCCCGCTCCAGCCATCTCCCCCCCGTATTTTCCCTTTTGCGGTCAGATCGTGATCTTAAAAAGGGAGCCGACTTGAAGCCAAGCCCTGCTAGGAATAGAGCTTTACTTTGGCCTTGCACAAGCGTATGCATTCTAGACTGCGGAACGACTCGTTATCCGAGGCGATGCTTTGGTATTTGTAGCTAATTGATCAACTTCACGTAAATATTGGCGGATGGACAATGCCTTTCAAGTGTATAAAACATCCCATGTCTCCCTTTGCCCACATCGGGCCAAGGATTTTATTCTTTTGCATTGCGCTGCAAATTCCTTGGTACCTTATCTCTAGCAAGTATGGCACCGGCTTGCTCCCTCCTCGCACCTATATTACTTTCTTTCGTAGTATCCACGCAAGCATTTGCGACATGTTGGTACCCTGACGGAAGAACCTCTGAACCCTCACATGTTCCCTGCAACCAAACTATCTCCAGCTCGTCAGCATGCTGCGACCCTCTAGATGCCTGTACAACGAGCGGTTTCTGTCTGGGTAGATCGGGATGGCCATACCGAGGGAGTTGCACAGATCAGGGCTGGGGTTCATCAAATTGTCCCCGGCAGTTCGACCAATGCCTAAATAGTTCGTCTCTCTCCTCAACCCCCTTCTTCCCCCCCTTTCGTCGCCAAATAGCCGAAATGAATATGTATCTGACGAAACATGCAGATCCCATAACTGAAGTTCCGATGTCGTATTTCGCTGCAATTTGGTCGTGCGACACCCCTGGAAACAACGAAGTCAACTTCTGCTGCGGTTATGGGTCAGAATCCTGCTGTGACCAATCTTTTGTTCTGGGGCATACAGGTGCGGCATACATGCCCGGGTTAGACGCATTCGTTCAATCCGTATCCTCATCCGCCATTGCATCTGCCACCAGTGGCGTTCACTCGAGCAACTCATCCTCATCCTCATCCTCATCCTCATCCACTTGTCCTGATTGGAATGGTAATGGTAGTCTTGGAACTAAAGTGGGGTTGGGAGTTGGCATTCCACTCGGTGTTCTCGCGCTTGGAATTCTGGGGTTTCTATTCTGGCGAGAGAGAAGAAAGAGGGCGTATAGAGGGGTTGCACAACAAAGTCCCACAACTAGTTCTGGTCCTTTGGCTGGGGTAGCAATGTCCGAGGGGACTCAACAGTACGATGAGGGAACGACGACGGGAGGAAACTATCAGGATTCTCAGGCGCCAACAAATTCGGATTCCCAGAGATATTCGCAGCACAAACCTCCTGCTTGGAACAGTCCTGCACCGACATATGAAGCTCCTGCCCAGGCTCCCCAAGAGCTGGCAAATTGAATAAAGTGATGACGATGAAGTGGAAGAGGCCTTAATACCGCGGGCAGAAGGGGAGGATTTGTAAATTATGGAGAGAAACCAGCTGTGTTTGGAGCTTGGATAATTAACTAGCGCGAACTTCGCGAAGTACATATTTCTCGGGAGGTAGTTGGGCGACACTGAGAAATGCAACTTTATGTGATAGAATTTGGAGGCCGGTGATTATCTGAAGACAGCCAGCCGTTTACCCATGTATTATTAGTGTTATACTCAGATGTTATGACCGCAAATGATTAAGCATACTAAGTCTAAATAATAATTGTATCTCCACATTTCTGGATTCCATATCAGCGAAAGAGGAGAGGGTCAGAATATAGATGATAAGTTCCTGGAATATGAACTGCCCGAAGAGCTACGGTATAGTTAGAGCTGCATCCCTACAAGATTTATGGCACAGTGTCACGTGAACCACCCCCTCTACTGCACGTGCATCGCCGCATCTACGTGCTGGCCAGCACTTCTACAACTTGTTCCATCCTGACTGTTGACTCTAGAGTCGATTGTCGTGGCTTTAATACTTGCCGCGGGAGAATGACTACCAAAATTTCATAGCCATAGGCAGCTTCAAGTTCAAATTATCACCATGATAGTTACTGTAAATGACACGGATTTGAAACAGTCTTTAGCGGTATCTGCGATATCTTCTATAATAGCAGTAGTATAGAAGAGTTGGATTTAGCAGTTCTTGAATTCTCTTTACCAAGGCCTGTGCCATGATTTGTTCCATCAAGGCAACGTAAAGATTACTTCAAGTGTCACGAAATTGAAGATCGTTTGATTGGCTCTAGATTGCGACTCTTTGTGCTGAAAAGTCATTTGTATCAATCGTTTGTCTATTGCAGACAACTAATTGGTCTGGTTACATGATTCACCAAGACAAAGAATAACTCAGCGCAACAATCAATTGTCTATGGCCATAGCCTGCTTGTGATTGGTTCATATTATTCGCACTGAAAAATATACCACTACATAAGCAGAAGTTTGCGAGAACAATTTGCTCTAATTACTTATATAAGCTACCTTTTATGTCAATGACCAGTTCATTTCACAACACGAACCAAATCACAATGGCTTCAAACAACAACCAAGTTTTGGCGCCCACTGGGCAGCCCACCAACAGCTTTCACGGCTTTCTTGCATTGCCCCCTGAGATTCGTTTGTTGATCTTGGAGCAGGAATGGACAGCTCCCGAAGACGGTCGCCGCGTGAGACTTGGCCGACTCACCAACCTTTCAGGCCAGAGCTTCCCACGCACGATGGTCGTCGATAGAAATCATCGTCACAGATTCTTCGACTCCGGTTACATGGTAGTGGAGCAAGACATCGATGATGGCATACGCTCGGAGACGCAACCAATCCTGGTCCACGGGACTAGGGACAGATTTTACATCCAGGGAAACCATTTTATTCAAAACTTGTGCTTCGACCGCGAATGGGTCCAGAGGATGGCTCGAAGATACACATACGAACGCCACGGAAACAATCTCTTTGAGACTCTCAAGAGGTTGGAGCTCCGCGACCATAGTTGGGGACCTGAGGGCCTGAACATTAGATTCGCGCAATCTCCAGGCGCAGACTTTCTTCTTGACAAGTTCACGGGGCTGGAGCACCTTATCCTTGTCCAGGAGTCAGTGACCCCACTACCAGGCCAAGGCCCTCAACCTAACATCGACACTGATCTCGACAACTGCCGTAGAAGCGCAATAATCGTACGCCAAAGGATCCAGGCGTTCAACGCAGCCAATGCCAATCACAAAGTTCCCCGAATTTCGTACATGGTAGAGCTCGACGGTTCCCAGGTAGCAGGACTAGTCGATTTAGTGTAACAGAACACAGGCACAAGGTAGGTAGGTAGGTAGGTAGGTAGGCTCCAATTTCCTTAAAAAAAACCAAAAAAAAACCCCCTTTCCAATTCTTTTCTTTGGCGTTTCGGTAGTTTGTTTTCCTTTAAATAGAGGTCGCTGGCGTTAGAATAACCAAGATTGAATAACCGGTAGATTAAACCTATAGCGGGAACTATAGAGTTCTTTTCAAAATAAATCAGAATTTTAGACAGCAAAAATGATCCTTATTTCATCCCCCAACCTGACCAAAAAGTATCTTCGTGAAAAGAATAAAATAATAATAGAAAAGTCAAAGTCAATCCAATGGAAAACGGGAGTCTTGCTGTGCTGGTGTAACCGAATAACAAAATGTTCGTAAACAGAATTCAAATGACTGTGGCCATCCTGTACAACCAACAAGAGCAGTAAGGCTTAGGAGAAAAGGGGTTGGGTATATACACCAATTAATACGGTAGGAGCGAATAAACTTTGTGAAGAGTTACGGTGCATGCCAAAGCCACATGTTTTGAGGCGCCCTTGAAGCATTAGAGGATTCACGGCAAATTGCCATCATGTTGCAAAATGGAATGTCCATATTCACCTGCCAATTGCTCCCCCCTGACTGACCGCTTGAACTGGCTCGCTTACCAGTTTGTCGCGTGGCCCTCGCTCCTCGACATTCACCGTCGCCTCGCTTGCTAGCCTTCGACTAGCGCGAGGCACAGGCACTCCAGTGCACGGGCCACCCTGACGAGGCATATAGCCCTCGCCGCGACCTAGTGTAGAGAATTAAGACTCCTACACACACTTTTGAAGTCCATCTTACACAACAACAACCTTTCTGCAGTCCTCTGAAAACCATCTACTTCCCTCGACAGACATCAATCTAGCATCGCTTTTTGGCACGTCATATCTGGTATCAATCGAGAATACCATCCGGCTGAGACGCTCCCAAGCTTCCTTCCACTATGGATCTTCCACGCCTATTTCGAGGGAACCACGACAAAATGAAGTCCTCTTCCACCACAGCAACAAGGCAGATCCCGCGCGCGGAAGAAGCTGCTGCAGATCTAGTCCAGATGACGATGCCATCCAAGCCAGTTGAGAATTACTGTAAGCCCTCTCAAATCGTAAGCACCATTTTCCGCAGCTAATGTTTAGCGCAGCGATTCTCCGCGACGGCGTATCCAAATGCCGCAACACGCGAGAGTTACGGGAGCTGTTCCTCTCGGTGTATCCAATGTCTCGTCAACAAGCACTCGATTCTCTGGGCGCCTTTGTCCTATTTCCTCTACTGCCGACCGAGCTTCGACTGAAGATTTACCGATTGATGTTCTCTACTGAACGAGAAGACGAAGACGATCAACATTTATACGACACTTTGCCTGATGCACAGCCGATTACTCTGCGTATCTGCCACGAGAGCCGCGAGGAGACTTTGAGGCTGTATAATGTCTATAAGATCGAGAATGATGGGGAGAGTAGATATTGGTACTTCAGCAAAACAAGAAATACCGCGTACGTCGCCTGGTACTGCGACCTGCAAGACTCAACTCGATGGCATCAAACTGTACGGTCCATCGAGTACCCGGGATATTTGAAGGGTATCACGACACTCAACATCAGCTTCAGCGCACCTGTACAAGGACTCGGCGAGAGTCTGACATACATCATGAAGACCAGCACTTTCAGACTTTTCCCGGATGTTCGCCAAATCAATCTCATTTTAGTAGGCGGCCCATTTTTTGTTGACAGTTTTGGACCTGGATATGATTTCGCTGAATATAGATCTTATTGGGGGAAGGCTGCACAGATCCTGTGTGAGGTGTACCAGTACGCGATAGAAGACGATGATTGTAATTATCTTGATGAGAGCTTCGAAATGCCACAATTCTCAGGTATTTACCGACCAGGCGGCTTGACCTGCGTGGAAGGGGAGGTTAAATTTGATATCCCTAGTCCGAGTCTAGAGTCTGTGAAGGAGTTTGTGAAGCAATATAGACTTGGCCGTGCGGTTAGGGAACACTGATCGCTGTTCAGTTGGATCTCCAAGTTGAGCCCACGAGTGAGGCGGGCAGTTGGTGGGGTTGGGCACTGAGATACTCTTACCGATAAACGAATGGGGCCAATGAACGAGAAAATAAATGCATCTTCTCAACTTACTACCGTTGTTGTGATCTACAAGCTTTTTGAATTCGTATACGGCGTAAATGTGTTGTATGATGTTTCGCTAAACGCCATTGAAAGGTCTCTGAAGCATAACTTCTCCCTCTTTCAGGTCCGAGCTTTGCTCCCAACAAGCTCTTCCAAGGCTTTGACCGTAGCGCAAACAAAATCTTCGAAAGTTTCGGTAATCTCGATCCCCAATCTTCCACACAGCACCTGCACATTTCCCTTATGTTTATATTCGGGCGGACAACAAACCACAATCTTCTTCCCGCGGTTCGCCACTAACCCCAATTCCAACAACGACATTGGGGCCTCGGTATCCATCCCAAAGTTTACCACCACGACATCTGCAATTTCCAACCCATCTAGCTCCCAGTTCACCTGTTTGACAAATTTGGGGTCGGAAAGGCTGGATTCCCAAGTGCTGTCCCAGTCTCGTCGCAAGGGATTCAAAATGGTGACGGGAAGGTGCGAAAGGCGATCCATGAGGTGGTAGCGCCAGTCAGGACCAGTTGGAGTGATATATCCTGAGAGGAAGATAGAGGGGTTCTTGAGAGATTTTGGGAAGGGTTGAGGCGCGTCCAATTTAGTAGATTGGCGGGAGGTTAGGGATGGGGTGGAGATGATCGCGGTGGCGGGCTCTGGAGACGACATTGCGATTTCGGCGGCGGCGAAGATGAAGGAGGAATGAGGGGGAGGGATAGATGGGAGGAGAATCTCTTCGCAGAGCTTTATATTTTAGGTCTACATCTTTAGGCAGATGTGAGGCTGTGAATGAAGATGGTGGGAGAGACGTCGTTGCATGGACCCCACGTTTTATCCTCAGGCACCAAACCAAGGCAGCCGCAGCCAGGGGTTCATCTCCGAGAATTTTGCGCGAGACCAACACCATCTTCAATACCGAACACTCGTCTTACTAAAACAAGCTGTAAAGCCCTCAATGGCGATTGTGGCTTCGAATGCGAACCAGTTCCGGGATGGAATATTATCTTGCAATTTGCGACGCGTTCAGAACCTACCGTACTTGAGTACGAGTACCCTCGATTTCATCCACTTCATCACGTGCTTACCGAAAATGCCTTTCCGTCGCGACGGAAGCAATTTATCTTCGTCTTCTCCATGCGCTTACCAAATCTACGCAAAACTTGGTGCTTCAGTGGCAATAATCGATTTTATCTTTCAAGCGCTTCATGCGCACGAAAAATCATCGTTACACCACCATGAAACGATCCCTCGCGGCCGACCATACCCGGGTTGGTGGCACTGAGCCTTAAACCAACATCTATTTCCGAAATTTATCAACGCTGACTGGGGAACTGGTTTGCTGGATATGGTGTTGGTGTTTGGTAGTGGGCGAGCGTTTATGCATGTTGGCGGAACGGCTCGATCCTTCTGTTATTCACAACAAGTTAACAACGACCTAGGTACTTGTCAGCTGTAGCGATGGGTTGTTTTGATGTCCGGGACCAGAACAACTGGGGAATTAGGTTTGATCTGACCATCTTCAAATTATCTCTCGAAGTCTGCTCGGACATGATACGGGCTCCGGGAAGCAGCTCAAAAGACCAAAATCTTTGCGATGGCCTCCACAGATTATGTCCAAACCACGCAATGGACAAATCTCGTAGGTTAAGTTGGCAGGTCAGTGTTACCAACATTTTGTCCCTGGCTGGTCGATGTTCGAGCCTTTTGCATCCTCTTGGACGCAGTCATCAGGGCCGCATGTCGTGTTCCAATAAGGTGAGTCCATTGCCGGCGTATGTGTAAAATGATTCTATTTTGACCTAGCACTTCTTGTTGTTTTGATATGCACGGTTTGACAAGGTCAACAATGAGAACGTTCAAATGACTCTATCGCCTGTTCCTCCTCTGCATCTTCTTTTCATCCTTTCCATTTCACTTTGCCTCTGGAAAATCTTGGGGGCTATCACTTGCATAATCACTTCACAGCATTTTTACTTTCGATTTTGGAAATCCTACCGGTTATGGCTCATGCAAAAAGGTCCGTCTAAGGCACATCGTCATCACATCATCAAATGAGTTCTCACTACGATAAACGGGAATCGTTGCAAAGAGAAGGAGAACCTACAAACATTTTTATCACACCTCCTTCCTCTGGGCTCAATGGAACATCCAGCACTCGATTCTATATCGGCTCGTCACTTCTCTTGCAATGGGAGACAAACTCCACAACGGTGGATTTGAAACTTTTTCAGCAGCTAGGAAGCACAGAAGATTGCAGCAGCTGCACTAATGGACCGCAAATCATCGCTAGTTAGTACTTCCAACTTCTCATTTTTCTCGTCTAATTGCAATTTCCCAGCGCAATTAACGTCCCACAACTTTTCTTGGGTAGTAGATCCCGGTTCCTTGACACTGTCAGCCAGCAATCTCTTCTTTCTTATGGTCGAAGATCTTAGCATACCTGTTGAGGGGGACTCTAGTTTCCTGTCGGGCATCATGGGCTTGACGCAATCTGAATTGAATAGGACGTCCTCCACAAACTCAAGCCTGACTCTTTCCCGAAGACCTACTACTTCGCCGCCGGGACCGTCGACGACGATTTCGGTACCATCAAAAATTACTTCCACAACCGTGGGCAGTATACCCCCCGAAGCAATATTTACGACAATTACCTCAATCGCGTCGCCAAGTCCTGTTACTGTAGAAGGAATCACCACCGCACTGCTTCTGGCAACAACCACACTAGCGACAACAGTTTCTGCCGTGCTTCCAAGTTCTATATCGGCCTTCAGCACAAATACGCCCACTCCTACATCCAACTCTGCTTCTCAAGCATCTGCCCTCTCATCTATCTCTTCTGCTGCTGCGACTGCAACCATAGCCGGCCTTCCACGAGCGACACTTATAGGACTCATCGCTTTCTGCTTGATAGTCCTAATATCTTCAATACTCGTTGTTTTCTATTTCATCCGTCGCAACAAGAAACATCCAAAGCCGATTGACTTTTCACCCAACCGAGGTTGGACACCTGAACCATTCAAGCTTGATGATTTGGTGCCCAGCAGTCCAGTCAGCCTGCCCAATTACAATCAGCTTGGATTAGGTAGAGCCTCAGAGCTGGATTCCGAATCAAGGGGGAAAAGCATATACGAGCTCGACGTCCTTAGACGAAAAACGGCCATGTGCGAGCTTCCTCTTACCCCTGGAGCATCGTATCCTAGGCTACCCGGCATTCGTTTTGACGATCGATTCTAGATGCAGCCACAGAGAGGACGAGCAGAACCGAACCGCGACAATCAGCTTACGGCACGCCTTCCTCTTTGTGCTTAAACCTCAAGGATGTCGAGTTTTCGCTTGACATCGAGGCATCATTGATGGGGATGTTTTCTCGATAATAGAATGTACCACGACTCTGTTACATGCTAAAGGGACTTCTGGAACACTGAACTCTGGAGGCCCAAATATAGCGGCATAAGTCAACAACATCAACTTTGTGTCACTGGAAAAACTACTTCGATTTAGGCTAAATCGCTAAGCTAGCGGGATAAATACGGTACCGACAAATGCCCCGACGAGAATAGCCTCTGTTCACGCCAAGAAAACGACCCTCCTTGCAATTCCCCCTACCCGAGATGTTGTCATCGTCCTACGTTCGCTAAAGGAAGGAGTGAAGAGGTTTACGTGGGGATGGTGTGTTTATATGGCAGCCGAAAGAACCTCGCCGGCTGGAACTGGCCAGTCAGAATATTTTCCTTTGAGATATTACTTTACCTTCTATCAACTAATTAATACGCCACTACGAAGAACGCAAACACTTACAATACATTCAGCAATCAAGCTTCATGGGACTCCGACATTTGACATCTTCCGCCGCTACACAAAGCTTCAATGGACCCAAGTCTCATCCCAATGGTCTTGTTTTTCTAAACTGCATTTCATTGATCCAGAGTCGATTTAATATAGATTATGCAAATTGCGCACAAATGTCGCGCCAATGGCGGGGAGAAGCACTCTTAAGCCGCCACCATCCAGTACCAGCATTTATAAGACCATTGCTGGCGATGTATGTCGTGCGACTCAGCATGTGTTGAGGACTTGCCTATTTGGGACAGCTACCCATCTGCGCACCGCGGATCGCCCCCAGGCACAGGAGATCACACCAACGCCAAGCCCCAAACATCCAATCACCCACTTCAAAACTACAAGCTTCTGCTTTTGGGTTCGTGTTTAGGTGGCGGGCAAACACCCCGTGTGAGGAAGCTCCCGAAAATGGTGGGGCTGCCAGGGTCCAACACCCATGTCTACACCTGCTCAAAGGATCAAGCACTGATGAGCTACCGGCATTGAGGCAGGTCCAATGTTGCACTATCAACCGTACCTTAGAGCAAATAGACCCCGCTTCAGTAAATATAAGAGTTTCTGTTCCCTCAAACCTACAGAATAACCCGTTCCGCAGCTTTCATTACTCGCTAGTTGCAATAATGGTTTCTCTCAAGAATTTCGTTGTTGCTTTGTCGATTGCAGCCTCCGGGTTGGCATCGCCATTAAGCACATATAGTGTCGCTGAGAAGCTTCTCTCGGCACCGAAAGGATGGGTTAAGGATGATAGCGTCATAGTCAACAAGGACTTTGACATGATCAAGCTGAGAATTCATTTGGTGCAAGAGAACATGGGCAAGTTCCAGGAGTTAGCTATGAGAGTAAGTCAATTGAACTCCCATCAATTCGCTCCCACTAGGCAGCGCTTCGATGCATATGACTTCTAGAAACAGGGGCTATAACAGCAGAACCCTCCCTTTGTGCTTCCAATTGGACAAGAAATTGAAATTCGAGATCGCTAATGCATCTTAGATTGCAACTCCTGGCGATGAGATGTACGGAGGCCATCTTCCCCAACATATCATCGATGCAATGATCGCACCAAAAGACGAATCCAACAACCTTGTCATGGAGTGGATCAAGAGCGAGGGATTGGAAGATATTGCTACTCTTTCTCCTCGAGGCGACACTATCTTTGTCCAAGGAACCATCCGCCAAATCGAGAAGCTCATCGATGCAGAGTACAGCGCATGGTGTAAGTTGGCCCTTTGAACTTATGATACTCTCGGGCTTGAGTCCACAGTCTAACAATAAGACAGACCACGCCGATACAGACGATCACGTTTTGAGAACCCTCGAGTACAGTCTGCCAGACAATATTCAGGGACACGTAGATATGGTTCAACCAACCACTTTCTTCGGTCTTAAAGCCCAACGATCGATGATCAAGGAGTACCACCCAATAACCGAGGAGACCAATGCTGTCGATAGCGTTGAGGCCGTCACAGGCTGCAATGGACTCACCGTCACCCCAACCTGCCTTGCCAACCTGTACAGCTTCACCGGTGCTTCAGGAACCACAACCGCAGGCAAGATCGGTATCGCAGGTTTCCTCGGACAGCACGCCCTAAAAACTGATCTCAACACTTGGTTGGCCAAATACGCATACTTCTCCAACACCGCGGAAACCTTCACCTGCACCATAGTCAATGACGGAACTTGCCCATTGACTGATACTGAAGACAATATTGTCGAGGCCAATCTCGATACACAGTACATTCGTGCCATCACAGCCGAGATCCCCAACGAGTTCTACAGCACAGGTGGAGAGGGACCATGGGTTGGAACTGGAACCGACACCAACGAGCCCTACCTCGAATGGCTCGACTACGTTCTCGCACTCTCAGACGCAGACCTTCCAAACACCATCTCCATCTCCTACGGAGATGACGAAGCTACCGTCCCCGTCGCCTACGCCACCGCACAGTGCGATCTCTTCTCCCAACTCGGTGCCCGTGGTGTCTCCGTCCTCGTCGCAGCTGGTGATTCCGGAGTCGGAGACGGCTCAGCCTGCACTCTCAACGGCGAACCCTACTTCGCCACCAGTTTCCCAGCATCCTGCCCATGGGTCACCACCGTCGGTGGAACATCCGGCGTCAGCCCCGAGGCATCATGGACCGATGGTGGTTCCGGATTTTCAGAAGTCTTCGCTCGTCCCTCGTACCAAGATGCCACCGTCGAGAACTGGCTCGCTACCGACACTACCCACACTGCCTACTCCGCCTACTTCAACTCCAGCGGTCGCGCATACCCTGATATCGCCGCTCAAGCTGTTGATTTCGTTGTCGAGTTGAAAGGTAGTCTTTCGGCTGTCAGTGGTACCAGTGCCGCTACCCCAACAGCTGCTGGTGTCATCCAGTTGATCAACAGCGAACGTATCGCTGCTGGTCTTGCTGGTCTTGGATTCTTGAACCCTTGGTTGTATACTAATGCTTCGGCCGCTTTTAATGATATCACAAGCGGCAAGGTCACTGGATGTTCAGGCGAGATCACCGGGGCGAGTTTCTCGGCTATTGCTGTAAGTTGATATCCCTTCCTTTTGCCGACCGCGCCCCTATCTTTTTCTTCCTTTTGTACACAATACTAACGCACATATCAGGGTTGGGATCCAGCAAGTGGATGGGGATCTCCAAATTACGCCAAGTTGCTGGCCGTCTCGGAAGCTACTGCATAGATATAAAACATTAATCAAATATTACGAGAGGTTATGATGGCTGTAATACATATAGATATGAGTACATATACTAGTTGATAATTTATATATCTTGTATTTGGATTCTGATTGTGGTGAATGCGCGCATTTGGGATGAGGCGAGGAAGTGATGGCTGGTTTAAACCCCCAAAAATGGTACGAGTGGACAGTACTCCGGCACGCAGATCTCAGCGAAATACAACTATAAGTTTGATTCCCGCTCATTGGTATGCAAACTAATTTCTATTCTTCAAAGGTGTTTAAGGGGTTGGGGCTGCTTTTGAGCAGGTTATTCACGTGATAATATCACATGATTCACCTTCTCCAAGAGCGGGGAAATGGAAATGAGGGGCCTCGGCAAATATTAAATAGCATCGCCTCTTTTCTTTCCTTTTCTCTTCCACACATCGAGGCTTTGACAGTTTACACACTACAACAAATTTACCATACTTTATCAAACGCAAGCTTTTCTTAAAGGGGGAAGTACTTACCTTCTGCTTAAGTAAGTCTGAAATATGTTTCAGGCCTAGGTTTCTAAGCTAACAATGGCGCGGTTGTGGCATATGTGGTGAAGAAGTAATCTAGTATGCAGCAAATGTTGATACTAGATCGCCGTGTGGCTTTTTCTCACTGACTGAAGACGCGCGTTGGAAGAACTGAGCTCAGTTATTAGAACAAGAATTTTCACAACGTGTAGATACCAACCTGCGAGGCAATGGCCCTTCGATATGTGTCATTCAGGTGAAACGGGGGCTCTTTCCTTTCCTGCGTTATTTTCCAGCTACTAACTTCGAATAGAAAATGATAAAGCCCAATATTTGCTTGATGGCGCTCCGTTTAACGTAAACGTGACGGCGACACCTCGTTGACATCCTTTTTTTCAGCACCTAATCGGATAAAGATATGACCGCAACAATATCTTTTCCCCGTGGTATATCTTCCGTGCTCTCTATCTGGTGCAAAGACCGAAACCAAACTTCTGGGAATACTCAATCTGCCGACCGATATGAGGAAGGCGGTGGCCAATGCCGAAACCGCTCAGCCAAAGAGAACACGAAGCTCGGCTGCTGTGCTTAGAGTGGATATATATGGGCTGCCGTTGCTGGCCATCAATTCTTGCAAGCGTCCCTTATCTTGCAGTGCAAGATCTGTCACACATCCAATGATATGGCGGCCGACTTCCTTTTTGTGACGAAGACCAACTTTTTTTGCAAAATTTCTGGCCCCTGAAGCATTTATTTCTGCTGACCATACGTTTAGGAAGTTTCCATTTCGCAATAAAGTATTGGGGTTGAGTTCCTACTGGATCAGTTACTTTTTTCTCGTGTCCTTGGCAAGACACCAAAGGGGAAGTCCGCAGACTTTACTTCTTCACGCCGGAAAAACCAATCAGGTGGTGACAATCAACGGAATGGCGGTAGTTTCTTCCTATCAACACCGCACCATCTTTCCTTCTGCGCAGAAATTACTTTGGATACTCTTGAGTTCTTGCGTCGGAGTGGTTGAAGCAAGCTAATTCTCCGAGATCGATATTGGCAAAATCACATTACCCGTGGCAGATGTCTCAGCCTTTTTTTACGCAGCGCGGGGGTGGGACCAGCCCACGCTGATCATGCCTCTTTGATACTTGGGTGTACAATTCCCTCATTTTTCCTTTCCAGAATACCTTACTGCTCCTTCGCAAGTCATCTCGGAGAATTTGCTACGGCATTGTTTGCATAATCGCATCCATAGATGCCTCAACAATGGGACATCTCGGGCCTGCATACTACAGTTTTATTTCTCCGTGGTCTTGCAGCCGTGGTAGCCCTAGCCGCATTGATTATTGCTGCCATTTTTAACGTGGAACAAGGCGACACAAACATTTTTTTGTACTGCGCTGTAAGTCAATGACCCCTGTATACTAGGGCTTCGTCTAACAATTGAGCGCAGGCTATTTGGGGACTTTGCTTGAACGGCATAGAAATTCAGTGCTTGATGGTCAGCAGATATAGATTACCTCTTACGGCACTCATTTGCCTTGATTTTATCGAAATAGCCATATCCACTGGCAGCGTTATCGTTTTAATGTTCTTCTTCCGCTATGATGCGATAAACCAGTCCAACGTTGGGCCACTTCAAAGCAGCAATTTAGTGACTGCACAGAAGTATATCGCCGTCTTCTTAGCGTTCGTGGTCTCTTCCCTTTGAAGTTGAACTGCATATCAATGGTGCTCTTTGATCTAATGGCTGTTTCTATTAGCGCTGCCCACGCGAGCCTCCTCCTCTCTGGCTGCTTTGAATGCTGTCGACGGAACGTCAGACGGCGTCAGCCTACTACTGGGAATGATGGATTCGACTTGGGGTGAAATCATCACTTGATGTACTACCAAGGAAAGAAATCTTTGGTGGCCATTCATTACACTCGTTCGCCTAGGTGCATCCGCATCGTGACAATGTCCAAGTTCACCGAGCGTTGCTACTATCATTTAATATGATTTTCTTGGCAGATCTAGCGGTCTATGTGGGCTTAAATTGCGAGTTCAGGGGACTAAATCCACTGGGCCGCCAAGCCCTGGATTGTATTGCTTCGCACAACGCCCCTCACTTCGGATTGCCGGCCTAATAAGCCAAAGAAACATCCTCGCTCTGTTAGTTCCTGATATTTAAAAACCGCCGGTTGTGGAGAAATGGCATGGTAAGGGATCAGAAAAACTCTTTCTATCTTTGACTTGTGCTCAGAGAAACTTAGGTCTACTACCTCACATCAAGTCATCAACGCTTTACCCTGACGTTATGTCAACTGCGAGTCGACGAGCACAATTAACACGGCACCAAATCCGCAAATAACACCATCACAAACAAGAACCACCGACGAAGCCTTGCTCTAGGTTAACACTGTCGAAAAAATGAAGTTCTTTGGTAGATTTTGGAATCGAGGATAGATGGTGTCAATGTTTGGAAGACGATGGAAATTGGAAGAGAAATGGGGACTCGGGAGGCGTTTAACATCGTCTGGGGCTCCTTCAAGAAGAATAATATTGCTGCGTACTGTAATTCTAAGTATTATGGGCACGCCGCCGTCTGGTACAGTTTGGTTTCTGTGGTACCCTCTTGTACATAAGTTCATACCGTAACCCATCCCCCACTGCAGATCGCCATCGATGGCATGCAAACCCGTGGTATCATGGAATTGATGACATCTAAGTCAAATTTGATCGTACGTTTCACGAGAAGGGCTTTTGACATGGTAGGAAATGTATTTGGGTTTATTTAAGGGGATGCTACAGTAATCCTGGATTCCTGGTCACTGAAAAATGTTGCTGTGAACGAGCCAGGAGCACAGACACGTCGTTGAAATTTGACATACTGCAGTACTTGCCAGGGAAAAATGGAAAACTTCTGCCTGTATGAATAGGAGCAAAATACTGGTTGCATTGAAATACTACTTGCCCATGGACGAAGGAAGGTTGCTCCCATTGAAATTTCTCCGTGCATACTCCACATAGGGGAGAGATGGTTCGTGGGTCAAATTTTTGGAAGTGGTTAGAGGGATTGTTTACTCGGTGTAATGCACCTACCTACGAGGCTCGTTGCAACTTGCACTCAAACTCTCCAAAACTTGGAATAGAAATTCGGCATAACACTCTATCATGAAAGAAGCAAGTCAGGGGATTGAAACTCTTTGGACCTTTTGACTGCCAGTTATTTACTCAGACACATCTGCCAAAGTCAAAGCCAGCTCTTCGATCTACTTATTCATTACGCAAGTGTCTTCAATCTTTAGCTGGAATTTTGATAAGGGAGAGTGTACTTGGGTTGGAGATCTGAATTTCTACTGAAATTTTATTCCAAAGCAAGCTCAATGTATTCGAGTGTATACGTGAGCATGGGTTTCAGAATATAATAATATCACTCTTACAGTAAATTCACTGATTGTTAAAAAGGAGAACTTTTAACTATATGAAGCCTTAGTAGTATGTTTGTAAGATGTGTAAACCGGTAGCGCGTACAAGGGTATTATTAGTTAATATAAGTAGATTTAAAATTTTAGTTCCATAGAATCTCTCTTAGAATACATAATATAATACTTTTATTATATATTATTTTATGAATTTAAGGTTTTCTGGTGATTTACGTAAGGAATTAAAGAGTATATACTTATATTATAAGTTATTAAATCTATTAATTCGTATTATGAAAAGAGATTATAAAAGAAAAGTTATTCGTATATTTATTATTCATTTATATTATAACGAAATATTAAAAACGAATATAAAATCTATGGACGAATAAGAGTTGAATATAATGATAAAATCGAATGAATAATAAATGAATTTCGAGTTAGAAAATTTCATCTTTTGAATCTTAAAATATTATATCGTTAACTATATTATAATAATTACTTCTATATTATTATTCCGATTTTTGTAATATTATTATATAAATACGATTTAATAATTCAAATCTTAGTAATCTATACTATTAGAAAATCTTTTAGTATAATAGATTTCAGATTAAATTAATACTAAAATATTATAATAATTAATTCTAGAAATAGGTGGCTTTAAATAAGTTTATAACGTATCTTATAAAGAACTTTTCTTTTAAAGAAGATAAAGTTTTAGAATAATATAATTTATATCCTTTATAAAAGAATTAAACGATAATGATTCATATAGGATATAATTTAATAAATTAATTATATTATTTAGGAATCTTATTTTGAAATTTATTATATGATTAATTATAAGATATCTATTATATCTTAGTCTTAGTTAATTCTTATTTTAAACGGTTTACGATTAGATTAAAATATATTAAAATTATCCTTATTTCCGAATTATTAGAAAATAATTTAAAGTTATTCGTGTTTTTATTATTATATTTAAGTTATTTATGATTAAATTTATATGAGATCTATTTATTACCATTAATATTTAATCTTTTAATTAATTCCATTATATTTAAAAAAATGTATTTATTCTTTTTTTAAAGAAATTATTAAAAGTTTTCTTAAAAATAATATTATTTTTAGTAAAGAATAATATAAATAATTTAAACTAATATAAGATATATAGAATATTGAAATTATTAATAGGAAGATTAAAAAGATTTTTTCAATTTTTATTAAAAGTTTTATTAGAGATTAGATTAAAGAAATTAATAAGATTCGAATTATATTTAAGGATATTAAATTCATTTTTATCTAATAAATTATTTTCTAAACTATTTTTTATATTAAATTTCTATATAAGATTATTAAAAAATCTATTTTTTAAAAACTTATAGATTTATTTATTTAGAAAAAAAATAAGGATTTTTAAGATTATTATTAATATATTAAAGAAATTATAATTAATCTAGGATTAAATGAAAATATTAATAATATTTTAATAAAAGATAATTTTATAATAGAAAAGATAATTATAATCTTTATTTAAAATTTTATTAATAGAACCTTTCAAAATAAGATTAAAAAGAAAATCTATACTTTAAATAAATTATTTTTTAAAGAGTATTTTATTATTATTTTATAATCTAAGAAATATTTAAATAAGAAGTTTATCTTAAGGATTAATAAAGAAAATCGTAAAAAAGTTAAGAAATTTAATAAATTATAATATTAATAGAAATTAAGCTTCTTAATATTAAATACTATTATTATAAGACATAAATTAAGGTTATTAGCATCCTATATCTTAATAATAACCTTAATAATAGCCTCGAATCTAAGATTCTTCGATTATATTTATAAGATTTAATTTTAATATTACCGTTTTATATAATAATTTTATATATCTATTTATTCTAGATTTAATATCGAAATAGATTAAGCTTATATAAAAGATATTTAATTATCCTTTAATTAATAATAAAATAATATTTAATCCTATTAATAGAAAAGTATATTTTAAATACGATTAATAAATATTCGATTATATTTATTTTAATATTTATATAAATCGGATATTTATTCGAAATAAAAGTATTTATTATAAAATATACTTAAGATTATATTTAAACCGTTAATTTATCGCTATTTTAAATTAGGTAGGATTTATTAAAGATAAGTATTATTAAATTAGCGTTTCATAAACTTAAAATCTTCTTGTAATATTTTCTAATTAGGATTCTAATTTAATCTAATTTATGATTTTATAATTTAATTTAAATAATTAATTATATAATAATAATAGAATATAAAATAAGTTTTATTCGGGTTAAATTTAATTTAATAGAAATATAAATATATATAAGAATAAATTTTCGAATAAAGAACCCTTATTAGATATTCGATTAATAAAAATCTAGGCCAAATTTAATTAGATAAATATAAACCTCTTATAATAAATAAAAGAATTTATAGAAAAAAAAGTTATTATTATTATTAATATTACCGAAAAATAAAAAGCTATTAATAAAAAAAGGATTAATTCTTATCTAGAATATATTTATAAAAGAAATAATTAATATATTTTAATCTCGAAGGTTATTAAGATTAAAGAAATATTAAATGATAAATTTGAAAATAAAGATAATTAAAAGGATATTATTTAATCGATAATTATTTCTTAATAATAAGAAATCCGATCGATTATTACGTTAAAATTAATTAAAAAGATATTAATTATAATTTTATTTAATTTATTTATTAATAATAAAGAAAATAATATATTAAATAATAATCGATTAATTAAAATTACTATTAACCTTGATATAAATAATAATAATATCCCGGAAATTTTCATTTCTAAGTAGAAGTATAATATTTATAATTTTTATAAGATTATTAATTAAACTAATAAAAGGCTTATCAATTAAATTATATTCATTAAATCTATTCTAATTATAATTATCTTAATATAATTATTTCAATTCTTATTAGATCTTATAAAGAATTTAAGGAAATATTTAATTAAGCTTAATATAAAACGAAATAAGAATAGTAAAGAATTAATAAAAGATATTTATAATACTAATATAATCGAATTTATATTTAATAATAATCTTATATTTAATATATTACTTTTAAAACTTAATAAAATAAGCTTTTTAATTATAAGAGCCGCTTAAATAATATATAATTATAAACGTAATCCTTAAATTATAAAGTTAAAAATAGATTTTCAATTTATTTCTATAATATTATATAATAAAACCTTTTAATTATTTATAGAATTTAAGTTAATTATTAATAGTATTATTAATAAATACCTTCTCTTATAATCTATTATTATATATAATTAAAGCTTAAAATTAAACTTAATAAACATTCGATTTATAAAAAGATTTAATCTTTTAATTTATTATCTTAATAATAAAACCGGAATTCTTATAATTACTATTAATAATAATAATTCACTTTATTATTATTTCATTTAAGTTCGAATTCTTATTAGTTTAATTATTTATATTATTAACTATTTTATTCGAAAAAATAGTTATTTTTATAATTTATATAATTCTTAATATTCATAATTAGAATTTAATAATTAAAGATACTTCGAATAATAAAATCTGATATATAATAGAATTATCTTCTTTTTAAAGAACTAATAATTAAAAATTAATATTTATTTCGAATAATTTAAAATATAAGATATATTATAATAAGATTAAGCTTCTAATATAATTAAAAGTAAAAATATTATTCCTTATTATAATTATAAAATATCTTAAAAAGAAATCTATTATAAAGATTTTAAAAGAAAAAATAAACAGAGAATTCTAAATTATTATTTAATTAATTAATATTAATAATCCTTTTACCGATTCTAAAAATAATAACGAAATATTAAAAAAAACTTTAAATAATAAAATCTATTATATAATATAAAACTACGAAAAAATCCGTATAAAGAATAGATTCCTTTGAAAAGATTATAAAAATAATTATTAATTATTAAAGAAATATTATTAAATCTTTTAAACGAATCAAATTAATTTATAACCGAAAATAAACTATATATTTAAATTTCATAGAAATTATTATCGTTACCCGTTTTTTCATTTAATAATAATTAATCCTTATTTCAATTTATAATCGAATCCTTAAATGATTAAATAAAGTTTATCTTAATCCTTTTCTATAAAAATAAAACCTTTATTAACTTATATAAAATAGAGATTACTTTATTATAACTTTCTTATAAACTAATAATATCATTAATATTTATTTTAAAAACATTCTCGAATTGAAAGATTATTCTTTTTTATTTAATAAAATAATACTTTACCTATTAATATATTAAACCTTTAATAAAAATAAAATCCTAAAATATTACCCTATTAATTAATATCTTTAAAAAAGAAAACTTTTTATCGAATTTATATTTATTATCGAAATATAATTTATTAAAACAAGTATTATTAACGAAATATTCGGTTTATTAATTCTATTTAATAAATTAAAATAAATTAAAAGATTATTCTATACTTTTAAAAACTTTTATATTATTTTATTATAAAATTATAAGATTATAGATTTATATAAATATTATATATTTTTAGATCTTATACATTCTTTTTTTAAAAATAATTATTATAAATAACTAATATTAAAAAAGTAAAATTAGATAATAAAATATATAAAAGAATCTATATGTTGGAATTCAGTGTAGATCAGAGGTCAGGTGATGTTCGGTGATGCAAGGTGGTCGGTTAGGCTAGCTACGTCATGAGCTTAAGGGAGAAGCTT